>DWEJ01000415.1:0-16999 GCA_018245835.1 Mysoria sejanus stolli | reverse complement strand
CTTTTGCAGCGTACGCGATATAAGGATATTATTTGGTATTTTTTTCACACTTTGAGTTACATTATCGAAGTTTACATATGGATCCCTAACGTTTTTGAAAATATTCTATAGCTTATGTTCATCACGGATAATGTAGGATTCTAATGGTGGAAGAATTTTTCAAATCGGTCCAGTAGTTTCGGAGCCTATTCACCACATACAAACAACCATATCTTTTTCTTTATAATATTAGTATAGAAAAGACCTAAAACATTTTTATTATATTAAAACGGGGTTTTTTATTGGATTAAAACAAAATTTTATTAACGTAATAAACAACAGTAACACTCGTATGAATACGGCTCACGAAACCCTCTATCTAAAATCACTCCAGTTCACGGTCGACAATATTTGTAACATTTACTCACAGGCACTGTATCTGTCTCGTTCAGTCACACAGAAAAACGTTATGGAGCGAATGAGAGGACATACGAAGGAGATTAATACATAGCCGCGTGTAATTAGAGAATGAGCGTGAATTAATTTACATGGGCTATGTAACTTTTTATTACAGCTAGGACACGATTTGCGTTTTATATACGAGAAGATTAGTTACATTTATTATGTGAATTTTCATTCAAACTGTCAGCAATAAAGGTGATGGATGAAATTCGAACTTCGGAGAGAAACCCAAGCCGGTGGGAAAACGGTTATGCATCTAAAGAGCATCAGATTAATGTCACTTGATACTTACCTCGACTTGAAAACGTTTAAAGTTAACTTATTAAAACATTAACTAAAACAATAAAAAAAAACTTAACACGATTGTTGACCATTATTTAAAATTGGCAATGTTAGTGGCAGTTTTAAATTCCTTATACCTATAGAAATAATAATATGACTAGCTGGACGACCAAGCTTCGCTCGCATGATATTTAAATTAAATTATTTTAGTTTTCTAGACATTTGGACGTGTAACCATAGACTAATAACATGTGTGTTTTCACCACGTTTCGCATACTCCCAAATGCGAAGACCACTGTCATATTGCTCACCACATACAAAATTCGTACCGTCCCATTCCATTCAAAACCCAGTTCGTTAGATAAACAGAATCGGTGGTAAATAAAATTTACCCTAAAAAGCGAGCCATGTTTGTTCTCAAACAGCGGTTAGTGGTCACCCCGGCTCCAATTCTGACCTACTGTTTGCGCTCCTAAGCAAATATGGGGTGATTTCCATTTGGAGCGGAGTGGATTGAGACACTTACTGTTATCATTCGGGCAGATCGTTCACCTATTACTGTACAACTCTAACTTGGCATCTAGTGGTCACCGACCTTTTTCATTTTTATCTGAACTTATAAAATGCAATGCGTATTAAAATTTGTATATTTACTTACGTACGCATTATATTTAACTTATGTATACATTGTTTTATTACTGTAAGATCGTCACGCTAGGCACCTTACGGTGTAGACAGAGCAGTGAGTACCAAATATCCTTGTACACCTGACGTGTTTCTTCTAGATTCATATTAATTCTTGCCTAATTGTATAAAAAATATTATTATTTTCCCATACATTGTTTAATATAATATATAATAATAAATTACCTATAGAAACATTTCAACATACAGTGGAAGCTCGGATTAAAATCGTTTATATGGCAAAACATTTTAAAGTCGAACTGAATGATAGAACATACTGACCCTTAAGTTGTGCAACCCGCTGAGTTGTCATGTTACATTTGCAAGCCCGAGACCGTATAACACCACCAACATATACAGCGTTTCGCATTAATATATTATAAACATAACAGATATGGTCAAATTACCCGCGGAGATAACCAACCAACATTTAAAATTATATGTAGAGAAAAAAAAACCTCGTATTAATCGACCATTACCATTTACGGGTGGTGACGTTGATACCGTGTAAAATTATACCTTATCGGGTGCGAGTAAGATTGATTGTCGCGATTTCACGATCAAATTAAGATTCTTTACAGTTTGATTCACACGTATCGATGTATAAGGTGAATCTGTACGAGGTGCACAGAAAAGAACTGGCGCATCTGTCTGTCTACATGTCAATAGTTTTAATCTAATTAGCGTTATTGATACGACTAGACAAACTGTAAATACAGTGTGCCTTCTGAACTAAACTCAATAACTACCAGTATTATATAAACATTGAAAAAAATTGCAATGAAGTAAGTATTGATGTGTAATTTGTAGATTATCTGCCGTTTGGTTACCATAACGCAGACTCTCGTGATGCTTACTCTGACCTCAAACGCCCATGTGTGGATGTGTCTCAAGATTAATTTGATAGTAAAACTTAATTATTAAGTTTTGTAGTAAATATTACTTTACCCTACGATAGCGAATTAAACAGGCAGTGATTTCAACGTAGTTATGGAATACGTCCGGTATTCCTATATTCAATATTCGGTATTCCTATATTTAATATTTGGTATTCCTATATTAATATTAAATCCTATATTCAATCTTTACATATCGCACGACACTACTTACGTATCATGTGACGTCATAAGCTCATGGAACCGTTAGTACGGAGATAATTTCCTACTTGATCTAATTAATTTTTACGTAACGTAACTTCACGCCTGTAATCCCCGAAGAGTTAACCAGAGGAATGCAGAACACTACCACGTTTCACCGGTTACGTTTACGTCCCACTATGGAATAGGTGGTGAGCCTATTGCCATGCATCGGGCACATATCCGGACTCCGAACCACTACTAGAATTTTATTTTAATTTAGATTTTCTAGAATTTTTTCTAGAAAATTAGAAAAATTCATTTGTAGCGTTCGACCCGGGAATCGAACGCAGGACCTCCCGATCGGCAGTCGCACTTGCAACCAACACGACCAACGAGGCGGTCAGTTTTAAGTTTTATCTGAGCGCCACAGCAAAAGCTTTATCTAATTTGGCATCAGAAGCGTGTGGGACTTGTTCTAAAATATTATTATTACTGTTATTATCGTTACCTTACAATGGAGCGAAAAATATTGATATGATGTTGATATAGATGATTATTAACATAATGATTAGTTTCTGTAAAGAAGTAGTACTGAGAGTCAGTCATCATTATTATCAAACCCTCTGTCCGTTATACTATTTGACACGGATCCTTAGAGCACGACCGGTCGAGGCCATCGTCTAGCACGCTGGCCACAGCCTTAGTGGGATCCAATTTGGGAAGGGAAATTTGATAACTTCTTCGATAACGTGGATTACTATCATTGTATACGCAATATAAGGAACTGAATAAACATTATCCACTAAATAAGCATTTATAGGTTGTCATGTTCGGGGTAACTTTAGATTCGCAAGCAAACTGATTGGCCTCAATAGTAGAATCTTCCTCTGTACCATATCCGGTGTTTGGTATCTTGTGGATGGCCCCATAAATGTTTCAACATGTATTAAGTTGTTGTTATGTTCGCATTTGAAGTATCACAAAAGCATATAATATCTATATGAGTTAACGAATGAACGAATTAAACTAAATCCGGCGCTGACAGATCGTACAGTTTTACCGTTTTATAAAAAAAAGTTATTATTTGAAACCTTTTTTTAAAACTTCTAAACCGCCCAGTATGTGTCCAATGCAGATATTGAATTATTGTACGCTTAATTTACAATACGCCCGAGTACCCAGAACAGATTAATTCGTGCCAATAAACAACAAGACCGATTAGGTGGCTGGCCTCAACGCACTCCCCCGTGCACTTT
Source organism: Mysoria sejanus stolli (assembly GCA_018245835.1). Lineage (NCBI taxonomy): Eukaryota > Metazoa > Arthropoda > Insecta > Lepidoptera > Hesperiidae > Mysarbia > Mysarbia sejanus. The sequence goes on along the minus strand of DWEJ01000415.1, from coordinate 13,257 downwards.
TATTTTAGGTCATGCACCAATGTCCCGGGGCTCGGCCCACGTCGGCCCACGTGGGAACTTCGGCTCCTCAATGCCGATGCTCGGTGTGTTCCAACTATCTCGTATATCACGCTTCACATCGACCATGCTTGAGAGGAAACGTATTCGGCTGACACACTTCTCCCTATGCTTTTGGTGTTGCTGTAACTACGTCTGCCATTGCGAGCTTTGCGTCCGGGGTAAAATGTCGGTTATCATTATTACTTCAACGTGCTAAGTCGTGATTGTGCCCCTAAGATAATAAAATTGCCAAGTTCCTTGTGCTATATATTATGTACATATATATTTATATACTTGCACACATTCTTATATGTGACTGTCTCGTTTCTGGGGTGATTGCAAGCGTACTGCTAATCGGAAAGTCTTGGTTCTTACGGCTGGCTCGATCCGAGGGGTCAGATACTATTGGGTCTTTCTGACTTTAAATTCTCATTAGTGGCCCGCACTCTGAATTTGTGCCCGAAACATGGCAATAGGTTCAACTCTTATTACGTAGCGGACCGTAAACGATACTGGTGAAACTTGGGAGTGTACTGCACTTCTCTGCTTACCACTTCGAGGATTGCAGGCGTCATGCTACACTTCTTATATGCCAATGAATAAAAGATGTCAATTTTAACTTATAATTATAAGTATTTCTTTCGTATTTTTTAAAATAAGTATCTATAAGCACTCCTTTTACTATTCCAGTGCGGAAGATAGCTACGTAGTTGATAATTAGATAAAACTAGTACAACCGATTTCGTTTACGCTAAAACTTCTATGATACAAGTACAGTCTTGCAATCCTGTATACACATTCCTGGGCATTAATTTAAAAAAACCAAATCGCAAGTAGCAGATGTTTAAAATTTCTATTTTATTATATTAATTATTCGCCGTAGTTGTTTTGAGGTAAAATATGTCAAGTAGACAGAGAAAACAATGACGTATTAACATCATAACAATTATATGAGATTATTTTCTCATCCAACTCCAATATGAAATTGTGTTATTTTCACGTTTCCAGTGCTACTAAGCGAGGCGATCTTACCGGATGATACGCTGGAAGACAAAACGCTGAAGATCACGGACTTCGGGCTCGCGAGGGAGGTGTACAAGACCACCAGGATGTCGGCGGCGGGCACGTACGCCTGGATGCCGCCGGAGGTTAGTTGCCATTGTCTTTGCAGTTGTTGAATTTGAAGGATTTTACTTAAAAATACCAAGGATGATTTAAATTCCATAACTAGCTTTGCATTTACAAAGGGGTAATGATTAAGCGAAAGAAGAAGCATGTCAGGTCTTTAAAGATAGATGAGGTTGACAGTGAATGATCTTCTGCCTACACCGTATTAGGCGTTTTCGTGTGGAGATTAAACCTTCAAAGGTCATACCGGGAGATATACTAAATTATATAGAAGTTTTTAACGCAGTAAATTCCTTACGATGTCCTTCTGCAGTGATAGAAGTACTCTAAGGATCTCCAACAAAAAATACAGTTACCTCTATTGCGCGACACACCTACGGCTCCTTTACCCGGGACAAGACATCAAGTCATATTCCACTCCTTCCGATTATATCCGGCTTCACATGCCTTCATCCTTCGCTAGGATCGCTGGATGAACGATTCCTGAACTCCCTGTCTTGTTTCCCGCGTAGTAAATATCTTCTATAATCACTTCTTACGACAAGCAAAAGATACCGTAGCTCGGATTTTGATCCTAAGCTACAGGAACTACTACTATAAGGAAGTGACTAAACTGCTTTAATGCTAAATAAAATTAAAGGGTGGCAAAAGAATGCTATTTATTGGATACCGAGAATTGGCAAGAAACCCTGTTTCCCGATCATACTTCTCGTCTTTAAATGTTTCTTAAAAAAAACAATCAAAACATAAGTATGAAATATTATCGCATATAACACGATGGTAATTATGCCAAATTCCATGACAATGATTCAAGAACGCTGTGTATTGTGAGCCTTTTTTCCTCACTGCTATATTTTTGTTTCAATACTTTAAGGTATTTATATAATATTTTAATTTTCCCCACTCCCGGCCGTTTCTGTCGTTCCACCGCTGGACACGGGCCTTCTCTCGGAATGAGAGGGTTAAGGTCAAAGTCTGATATTTTGGCAAAGTACGGATTGGCAGACTTCACACAACTTAGAGAACATTTTTTTTTATTAACTCTAAGGTACGTAGGTTTGAGCGCGATGTTTTTGACACGATCAAAATCATCAAAAATTGCGTTTCGTTATACTTGAACGCTCAGAAAGGCAATTTTGATTTTGGGTCACAACCCACAAACCCGACTCAGCAATCACTTATCACTAGACCGGTCCAGCTTGTCATTGATAAATAACTATACTTTCCCATTCGAGAGAATGTTTATGAACATCCGACCAAAATTACACATTCCAGGTGATAAAGAACTCTACGTTCTCTCACGCGTCGGACGTGTGGTCGTACGGGGTGCTGCTGTGGGAGCTGCTGACGGGCGAGACGCCGTACAAGGGCATCGACGCGCTTGCCGTGGCGTACGGTGTCGCCGTCAACAAGCTGACGCTGCCCATCCCGAGCACCTGCCCGGAGCCCTGGAGGGTGCTCATGGAAGGTGCCACAATCGCTTGATCATATTGGAAAATTGCCGTATCGAGATATGCCTTAGAATGAGTTAATGCAAGTGCTTCTCAAAGCGTCTATAATGATTCTAAGTTTCTAATATATATGTGTTAATCTTCGTGTTAAAATTTCAGTTTCTGGTATGTTAACAACATAGGAAAGTTTCGAACGGTTTATTAACGGCATTTGTACGTTTTTATCAGAATATGTACCAATCGAAGTCAGCCATAAACGTCTAATGATACTGTGAAGAATCGATTGAATTTGTTTCATTACAACCCTTTGTCATGTTAACAATGTTTATAATGCTGCTAAATAAGAAACCAGTGGTTCTTGCCTGAATGAAACTTTTAGTAAATTTTTGTTTAGGTCCTATAATAGAAGTGTTTCTTTGCTGCAATGTGAACATTCAATAAGATTTAGGACAATTGAAATAAATAGGATTGCTCTATTTCAAAGCATTTTTGAAGATACTTATTTTAAACATCTGGTTTTTCGTCTGTTAGTTTACTTTTAAATTATATTACCAGTAAATTTCATATTCGGCCTCATTGATTTGATTGATGCATTTGAAGCCATTACGACGTTGACATTACAGCGTGCTGGCACTCGAACCCCCGCGAGCGGCCGCTGTTCCCCGAGATCCTGGAGCAGCTGGAGCGCATCCGGCAGTCGGAGTTCACGCGCGCGCCGCACGAGTCCTTCCACACCATGCAGGACGGCTGGCGGCTGGAGATCGAGGAGGTGCTGCGGGATCTCAGGCGGAAAGAGAAGGTATGCTTGGCATTTGAATGAAGTTTTCTTTCTTTCTTTCACTCTATTATACTATACGGACGAACTATACCCTATGAACGTATGTACGAATCATACCCTAATTACGGAGTACCTTATGGATATTTTGTCCTTTTAAATATTACCTGAGAAATGAAAAAAAATATTGATGGGAGAAGGTAATTTAAACAACTTTTTAATCTCTCAATATACGTATTGTAATTTAGCTTAGTTAATGGCAAAGTAAATTCACATAACTCACTTAAATATAATGTAATAAATGTTAGATTACCTGTACGTAATTCGATCTTCAATTATGTTAAGTATAAATCAAATTACTCTTGAATTAGTACTCCTTTCTATTCCGTATATGTGCAATATTTTCCCGTGACGATGTCAATGATCGTATATCTATAAATACATACATACTTTTTGATTCACTATAAATGATATAGCATATACATAATACGAAGCTACTTAATTGGTGACACCAACTCCACATTAACTAAAAAAGTTAACATAGAAAAAAAAGTGTTAAAAGTACTATAAGGTTTTACGTTACGTTACGTTACATAACGAAGTTACGTTTAATAGCCCTGGGAAATTTGTAGCGTCGTCTGTGTGTTGTGGGCGTGTCCCCTGGTGTGTGTGTGTGTGTGTGTGTGTGTGTGTGTGTGTGTGTGTGTGTGTGTGTGTGTGTGTGTGTGTGTGTGCGCCACTTGGTCCCGTCATATGTCATTACCAACTTTGTCGCACACTGACTAATATGTGAACGTTTCTCTTGACGCTTGCACAGGAATGCAGAACCATAGAGGAGGTTAGTTAAGCGATCGATAGCATTATTTAGTATTGCTAGATGATAGATTTGTGGCTAACTAGCGTCATGACTAGATACGAGTTGTGGCTATATAGAGTCATTTTATTTTTGTTTCGGCTCTTATATGTTCTTTGTAAGTTTTTCTAGTTGCTTCTGCGTGTGTTATGTTTGCCTGGTACACGTGGACTCGGCTCATGTTTTAGCTCAAATACGATTTATTTGGTTTTGTTTTATAATTATATTTTGTTTTTGATTATAGTGCGGTGCATTTTACTAGTTGCAATATTTTACGTATCCTTCCTGAGCGAGTGTCGCTTACAATTATTTAATCCGGATGGATGTAGTGATACCCTTTAGACTACTAAAATATATTTATAAATGTACATTGTCATGTTATATATAATGTTATTATAAGGAATCAAACAATAGACGATTGGTATTTTGTCTGTGCAAAATATTATTTGCTAGCTTTCGCAGTCCTATTAATGTCTCTCTGATGGACGCGTTGCAAGAGGGGTGCAAGGGGGTTGCAAGTATATCCAACCACTTGCCCTTAATACAATTTAGTTACCGAATGTCGTGTCGTCACCCGCGTTGGTGGTTGCCACATAATTACGAAATGTGTTTTCGAAACATTGTACATATTTATATCTTGGATTTTAATCCGCGATAAATTTTAATACAGTTCCTTTTATTTATCTCGAAGATATTGTTTGAGGTGAATAAAAATGAAGGTATTTTCGGTGACGCGCGCGCGTGGCCGCCGCAGGAGCTGCGCTGCCGCGAGGAGGAGCTGACGCGCGCGCAGCTGCAGCAGCGTCTGCTGGAGCAGAACCTGGCGCAGAAGGAGCGCGAGCTGGAGATGCGCGAGATCGACCTGGCCGCGCGCGAGCTGCACATCCTCATCTTCGCGAGCAACATGTCGCACACGCAGCCGCCGCAGCCTAACAAAAGGAAAGGTCGGTTTCAGCCCACGGGAGCGTTCAAGTATTACGTAACGCAATTGGGAGAGGGTGGGTGTTGCAAAACGTTACGACGCGTTTCATTGCGAGTTGGGAATCTCTTGCTCGTTTATAATTTCCGCAAACAAAGGTATTTTTGGGCCTAACCGCTACTTTACTCAAATTTTTTGTGACTTTTAGATAAAAATGGTCATTTGGGTTTTATCTACAAGGGATAGAAAAATGTTGCGATACGTAATACTTGAACGCTCCCCAGCCTCTTCATCATCTGTCTGTCTAAGCCCACTGCTGGGAATGAAAATCAGTCCACTTGTATTTAAGAAGAAGACAATCCAAAATTCTTATTCTTTTTTGTTCTAATATGTAAGGTACATATTAGAACAAAAAACACTAGGTACTATTTTTGAAAATAACGATTCTGCCTCGCGCGTTAGTACTTAACTTGATTATAACTCCAGTTCTTAAATGGATTCAGTCATTAAGTATAGTAAAGAATATGTCCTTCCAATAACATTAATTATTGTCTTCTTAGGGAAAGAAAATATGTCATAAATTTTGATAGGTACATGCAGCCAGTCAATGAAATGTACTAATTTTAACATTAACTAAGTAATGTAATGTTAGGAACAGTCCCTTTCTTGTGGTCTTGTGGTCTTGATGTCATTTATAATTTTTGACAAATAGTTCTTTTAAAATTTTACCAAAAACTATTTGACCTTAACTTGACTAATAGTTCAATTCGAAGTCGGTTGTGGTTCTTGGGCCGCAGCGCTAATTTTATTTTTGTCACAACAAGTCAATTTCAATTTTGTTTTTATAATAAGAACGTTCGTTACGGCTTTCAGGCAAATTTAGCAGGATGAAGCTCCTGAAGAAGGACACGATATCGTCTCCGCTCGACTTCCGGCACACGCTCACCGTGAGGCCCTCCGACGACGAGTGCAGCGTGAAGCAGCTGGTCGCGGTGGCCAAGGACACGCCGCCCGGCTCGCCGGCCATCATGCGAGCCATAGCGCGTCAGTGTATACACAATGATATAGTAGTTCACGGCATTCAATTGGAGAACAAGTTGTACACTGTCTAGTATTATAGTGTAGTGTCTGTCCGTTACTGAAGTACCGTATTGTCTGTGCGGCAGTGCCGGCCGACGGCGTGAAGGGCAAGACGTGGGGCCCGTCCACGGGGCACCAGCGCGCGCGCGCGCACCTGCCGCTGCCGGCGCTGCGGCCGCGCGCGCACCGCCCGTCGTGCTCCGCGCCGCACCTGCCGCACCCCGCGCCGCCGCCCGCGCGCGCGCCTCACGCCGGTACGTACCGCACGCGCACACGCACACAGACATCGACGGCAGCTCCCGCTGTCGGCACACTACTATTGCCGTTATATTTAAGGGATTAATTAAACCAACAATTTGGAACATTCTTTTTTTTTAAATTAATTAAAAACATTATTTTTTTAAATTAGTTCACCGTGCAATTCTATACGTGGACAAATATATTTTTTACTCTTAATTAATGATTTTAGTATGTATACTTACACATTTACAGAAGCACACATTCATGTACTATTTTTTTTTATAAAATTTGTATGTATTTACATTGTTTTGGTAAATTTTGTTTCCTATAGTGATTATTCCGCCAGATGTCGATAATTGTAACAATAATTACTACATAATGTATATATAATTGTAATATTTGTGTAATCAATTTGAAACGGCAACATTGTTGAAATGCCCGTCATTTAACTTGTGAGATGTATTGTAACTGAAACGGAACAAAGCTGTACGAGATTAAAAACGTGTGTCGTTTGCGTCGATAAGTATCGGACGCGCGGTCGCGAGGCGCGCGAGGCGCGGGGGGCGCGGGGGCGACGCGGCGGTCCAAGTCGCAGGCGCGCGGCGGCGCGGGCGAGCGCGCGCGGCGCCGCGCCGGCAGCCACGAAGAGCTGCTGGCGGACGCGGCGCACAGCCATTACGGCGCCGTGTTCGAGACGTCGGGCGCGCCCGCCGCAGCCGTCGAACACGCCGGCAGAAGCTTGTTGAAGAGCATCCGCTCCAACAGCCTCGCCGGGCTGCTGGCCGTCGCCGCCAATCTCACCTCCGACACTACCCAACTGCTCAGAGACGAATAGCACGAATTTGATTAACGACAAAGCCGTTAAGCGAAACGAAACATTTTCGACGAGTCTCTCGTTTCCGGATTGGTAGAGCGAATATATTTTTCTTATCGAACCTGCGAAGTTTATGGTACGAATGTCTGTTGTATATGGTTATCGTTCAAAAATGCCTGGGAATGCTTGGGAAAATAGAAAATGTCGAAATGATCTATCTGCCAAGAAAGCATAAACACGATAAGATCTCACAAAATCATAATTAGTTCATTTAGAAATAAAATTGTCGATCAGGAAACGTACAAAATTGTTGCCATATTTTGAATACATATCATTTCTACTAACACATTCCTCCTGCAACGTGCATTTGATTTAATTATTAAACTTAATAATTGTCTTTTCTGAATTATTTCACTAAAACAATACGACACGTTCCGTTTTACTATACGTGAGACAAAATGAAAATTAAAAAAATCTACTTTATTCTTGTTGTCAAAAATAAATATTGATTGTTGCCGTCTCGCTCGCTCTCGAGCACATTCTATAATCTCATTTAACATGTAAATAAATTAATGTTAGAATTGAATAAAGTTCCAAGGATTTGATAGTAGTTTGTAAGTTTTATATTAGTTAAGGGTATTGAGAAAAAAATAAAAGACTTATTTCGCATTAGGTTACGTTAATCATGATGGGGATAAGACCAGTGGCTTTTTGCACATCCATACTATGATGCAGTTGATATACATCTCTGTTACACAAAACAGTTATATTCATTTGAAATTCGGTGTTTTTTGTATAATTGCTATTATAATGTTCTATAATGTTAAACAATACAAATCAATGTTATAAATTGAAGTTTTTTTTAATATCACATTTTGTTTACTTTATACAAGGAATCATGTGTATTTAATATTTATGCGTGTATAAATAATACAATTATATAATAGCCCAATCCTTAGATTGAAAATATGTGACAAAATTTAATTTTATTATAAATAAACCTTTTGTATTTATGCCGCATTTATAAAGTTTATAGATAATATTTGCTGGCCATATTTTACTCATGAAATGATTTACGACTTAACTGTACAAGTAAGAATTTAATAAGCAAAAGCAATTTTAAGAGTTGTTTTGCGTAATTTATTTTTGCAAATGAGCGTTTGCGAAAAATAATAAATTGAAGTAATATTATTTTGCCATATCGTACGTTTTGTTATTTGAGAGATATTTTAATCTTATTTTTTTAAAGACAGTATATTACTGGAAAGTAAATGATTATACCATTAATTAGCGAGATGCGTTCAAGTAACGTAACAACCACTGAATTGCAATTATTACATCCATTTAACGTTTGCGAACTACAATGTGCCTTTTAAGTACCGAAAAATTAAAACTGAAATATGGCCAACAAAGAATGATATAAATAATTAAGTTAGAGAAATGATATAAACATAGCATGTTTATGGTTAACGTTAGCGCATAGGATCCTTTGTAAAAGACTTGCGTCCGCGGCCTCTTGCCGAGCGCGGCGCGCGGGGGCGGCGCGCGGGGGCGGCGCGCGGGGGCGGCGCGCGGGGGCGGCGCGCGGGGGAACAAAAAAATGTTTAAAAAATCAAAAAAATACATGTGTGTGTGCGTGTGCGCGTGCGTGTGCGTGCGCCGCCGCGACGTCTGTCTAACTGCGACCTTGTGTTTTCTTTGTTCTTGCCGCCCGAAGGAACGTCGCAGGACAGCCTCCCGTACCCCTGTGAGTATATTCTCCGTCTCGTGAATTCTTGCCGTGTGCTCGTTTCGTTGTGCTCGCGGCGGTGTCGCGTCGGACGAAACACTTTAGATTGTGCCACTTTACGCTTTAGATTGTGTGTAATTGTTGATAGTGTAGTAAGTAAATATCTCAGTAAGTAGTCACGTGTGAAATATCGAAGTTTTGTTTTTATTATTAGTTTTGTTTGTAGTTCTCGGCGTTTAATTTGATCGTTCAATCTATGCCACATATGTTTGCATCCCCATATGTGGCTTACCTGTGGCTTCGACGTTCAATTTTCGTCGATGGGGCCAGTAACATCAGTGTGTCTTGTATCACTCAAATAAAATTCATTTATTCATTAGTTTGCGATGTTCGTTACTAAGAACGCCTCATTATTAATGAATAAAACGTACTTTATATTTTGTTTAACATTCTAAATACAATAAATAAAAAAAAATGCATTGAAATGACATGTTACATTAGAACCTCAGAACCCGCATACATTTACTAGAAAGTTCGAATTAAACGCCCGAAACAACTACCAGGTACTACAACAAATACTCGATTTTTACTCGAGCATTTCGTTCTTTCGTGAACCGAGACGATCCGCCCGGCGGGCGAGTACATCGGAAACGATCGCATTACGATAATAATGGCGCCGTGAACAGTGGACACAGTGCCGGATGACGTCACTCCGCGCGCCGCGCGCTCCCTAGCTCGTCTGTACTGTAGCCGACGTAGACGCGGCTCCATTGTTGTGTGATACCGATTGATTTTTTATATCTTATCACTCACCTGTTTGTATCATTACTACTCTCCTAGACTTAGTTATCGATTTGACAGTTTTTAATTAGTTTTTTTTTTGTAAATTGTAAGCATTTGTTTGCTTCCAGCCTGTTTTTTTTCGTCATATAGTTAAATGTAAGCGCTATGCATGCTTCTCAGTTCATAGTTCAACGCTATATATACGGTACAGTAAGACGTTTTATTATTTTTATTATTATTATTATTATATATGTATTTGTCGTACTTACGTATTCGTTAGTTTGTATGATACTTCGCTTCGTCCCTATCACCATGTCGTATGGCACGCTTTCAAATGTTTACAATGGTCTAATATAGTTTGTGTTTGGAAGTCTATCTGATCGATATATTATTATAATCTCGGTACGAACGGAGATAGTCCTTTCGGAAAACATGAAAAATAGTAATTGATGTGAAATATACAAATAATTATATTTTATTTAATGTTAAAAGTATTATTTTGTTTTGTCACAATTGTTCAGATACTCTACATTTGTAAGTTTTTAAGCACTGATTAAACACAACTGTGAAGTGCCCAGCAATTTTACATCTTACGGCTATCTCCGTGCCACGCGCACAATAACAGATCGATTGTCGCGGTTGTGAATCGTTCGATGTATTTTTAAATTAGGTTGAACATTAATAAATATGTACCTGATATATGACGTCACGTAGGCTTCCAACGCGAGCCCGTAGAGTACAGTGTGTACGTATATAATAGTACAAGGTTAGCCAGTTTCCGCCGTAACCCTCGGCAGTAACCAACGTTCCCGTGGTGGTGGACCTCGCCAGAGGCTTAGGTGCGACTCGACTCGACTCGACTATCCGACGCGTCGCTCTGATATATTTTTTTTCAATGTATAAAAGAATAATTGCAAAGTGATCGATATTGAAACTCTTCGGTGATCTGGTTCTTTTATACGTTATAATATACTTAGTATTTTTTTTATATATCAAATAAACCTTTTCCATAAAATCGAAGCTGGTGTATTTTTTTAACATGGGTCTACTAATCGATAGCTACTAACATTTCCCCCCCCCCACCCCCTTTAACACGAGAGAGAATGAGAGAGGGAGAGAAGGGTAGGCAGACCAGACAGATCACAGGATAGACGATAGACATCGAGCGGATAGAAAAAATATATACTGGTGAAGGGTGAAACTCAGGAACGAAAACGTACGTGAAATTAAAAGCAGCTTCAGCTTATCTCACCGAGGCTATTTAATGGGGGAGGCGACACGCCGAAGAGTCAGTGGTAACCGTAAATAAATATATTAACATCGCGCCCGCGTTCAAGTAAGTAAGTATGACACGTTCCTTATCACTATATTTTTTTATTTTCATTTTGTTTAGCTTTTTATGTTGCTTTATTTGTACTAGAATGAACTGTGTGGCATGTATAGATCGTATCCCTCTAGTGTGACGAATTTTGCATGTACTGTATTTACGCACTGAAAATAAAAAATAAAAAAATCTTATCTAAATGAAAATTAATTGTACTTTTCAAATAAATTTCTGAACTGTAATTCCATTGTAACTAAAGTTCTGTAGGTATTGCCACTTGAAAATTAATTAATTTCGTTTCTTTTTTAATAAAAGGCTGAATACTTGTCTATGCCTTGACAGAGTTTTTACTGTTTACTCACATTTCATTCATTAACTTGTGTGTTCTGTATTTGAAATTTTATTTACGATAGAACTCCATTGATTATTTATGCATTATTATTCTGTAACGTGAATACTAAGCTATGAAAGTTAAAATCAAAAATTTGTTTGCCCGTACACAGAAATAAATATTAAGTGATGGTGATTAGAAATGAAACGATTGAGCCGGTAGAAGGCTAAATGAGCGCTGTCAAATGAAGGCAGATTAAAAAAATATAGGGCATTCACATTTTTGACATTACAATTTAATTTCGTTTAGTAATTTCAAATCTATCCTGTTTATTTTCCGAACGGTGTGTACACCCGCGTCCGCCCCGCGCGCCAGCTCTCACTAACCCCACCTATGTTTTCCATTCACATAGGTTGTTTTCTTCCTTACACAGACTTCAGTCCGGACGACTGGGGGCCCGAGTACCCGCTGGGCTCGGCCAGGTATACCATACCGATGCCGACCCTATATAGTACCGAAGGTGAGGGTGCTCCTCCATTTTCCATTTATATAAAATCCTTGCTCTATTTACTTGATAAGTACGGTTGTAATGTTAATTTAATCGACATTATGCGTCCGTGTACTTCAGCTCATCTTTATAATCTCACACGGATTGCTGCGACTAAAGGTTGCGTAGTGGTTTCTTCATAATTTTTTAATTTATTCTGCACTAGTGTACCGCTTTAACAATCAGTTAGAGCGATACACTTAATGGTCCCCGAGATGCGATAAGTCTGTACAAGGGCGGCGCCCGTTGCAGGCTACCGGTACAAGAAGCCGAGCATCATCGAGCTGGTGCTGTACAACATGGCGGCGCTGCTGGGCGGCGTGGCGGCCGGCTACGACGTGCGCGTGTCCAACGTGAGCCCGCTGCATCCCGCGCTGCAGCCGCGCAGGTGCGCACACACACACACACACACACACACACACACACACGCACACACACACACCGACACACACGCACGCACACACACGTATCACAACATAGTTATCTATATTAATTATGTCGAATCGATGACCTCATTGTGTTCCCCTATACTAATTAAAAGTCGCTCGGCTAACTTAACATAAAAGCCGTTCATACAGAAGTTCTTCTGCGATTTCACCTTTCTAATTCTCTACGTGTTTTGTAACCTGCCTGGATATATTAAGCCGAGGAAGCTAGATCTCCTTCCTTTAAAATGACAGATAAGAAAACAAGTAATAAATGTCTAAAATAAGAAACACATAAATCATTTCTTTCTTGATTGATTGTCCAAGAGATCTTGAAAAGTTCTAAAAAAGTTCTATATTCGGCATTAAAGTACCTTCTTTCGTCAATGGCCACGTTTTTTTAGATGTCTCGTCCCCCATGAGTCACATCTTGTCACACTGAGCGATTCACTGTCGGTCCAACTAATTATAATAAATAGTAGTTTAAGAAAACTAAAAAAAACACCCTTTTCTTACTAATGGCACTAAAAATTAAAAAATAATTGAATCGTCTCAAAATAAAATTATAATAAAATTTAAGTCATTATCAGAATAATTCAATTCAGAGTAATAAGCGTGGGGTGCTTGATATTTTTTTTAATATTAGGTGCAATCATTCTAAATTGGCAACTATGTATGAGAGGATAGTTACGAACCGCAGTGAAATGTACCCCACGGTAGTTGGTGTCGCTTAGTTTCCTACCCATATTTTATGGATATCTCCAAGCTCCATCATCAGACCCTGGTTACCATCTAACACCAAAGTACTCGTTAAGACGA
>DWEJ01000414.1:0-17004 GCA_018245835.1 Mysoria sejanus stolli | reverse complement strand
CATTTTGTCACTATACTGTCGGACACAGATCCGCTTTCATAATGAGGAGGTCATAGTCTGACATATTGGTGACCTGTTTTAACATAGATCACACGCCTTAGACTTAAAGAATATTATATAAGGTATGCAGGTTTGCTGACTATACTTTCCTTGAGCAATACAGCAATTCATATTTTATGTAAAAATATAGGTATGCATTTTGTTTTATCATTTTTCGAAATATTTGATTAAATGTTAAGTAGATCAAATTGGTCACTATGCTCAAAAATCACTATAGAGCGAGTTTCAGAAAGTAGGTACTATATTACTGTACTATCGATGCATGAAAATTAAACAAAATGCATTGAAAAATTGTAAGCAATTTCCTTGCAATCTATATGTTTTATGAACGTGAATAGGTATCAAAATAAATTTATTTATCTGAGTAACATGTATTGTGTTAAGATTAAACTAATTTTTTATCAAATACTACGTAAGAGCCTTCTAAGACGTAAATGATTTTATCTGCACAAACTTTTTTCCAATACGTTTGACAATATACCAGAAACATGTTAAAACGTAATTTGGGTAACAAAAATATTTTTTTTTATAAAAAAATATAATATTTTTATATATAAAATTTTATATATAAAAATTTGTTGGATTCGCTCCAATTGTTACACATGAGTTTTTACAAGTTGGAGAAACATCAAGAGAAAACTTTAACGTCAGGATAACTGGTGAAGTATACTGTTATAAGTTGCTATTTGTTAAATTATAATTTATATGTTTTAAATCATAATTGTTATAATAGTACAATGTAAAAGCTCGACGTCCGGAATGTAGTACAACAGGCCCATACACTATTCCTTGGAACGTATGACAAAACTTTTAAAACATACTACACTGCCTTCGAAGGGGTAGGCCCTTCGACAAAAATACGTGCCTGATATTACGTTAAGTTACAGCATTGTTTTACATCTACCCAATTAACCATAAAGTTACAAATAAATCGGCCTGACCGAAGCAAGAAAAAAGGGTTAAAACAGACCCGGCCAGTAAACGACAAACATGACCAGCGCCTAAACTGTCCAAAGCAACGCGTTTTCATTTTCCTCCTTTAAGTGATACCGAGCCCTCGGAAATTCGGCAACATCTGCTTACTAGCCCTTTCTAGAAATGACCGGGTCTTTTATATATAAAAAACCCGGTCATTTCTTGTCAAGCTTTTTCTGTTTTACCATCTACATCCAAATAATTCCTTTGATATCATGATGATTTATTGAGTACGGCACTATTTGAATCGCAGAGTGTTTTGGAGATATTTTCTATGAATTCCTCTTAGTCATGAAGTATAGAATATTTGTATTATATCTGGCAAGCGTGTTTTAATAATATTGATTGATCATCCTGTGGTCAGGTCTTTCGAGGGCTATTCACTTTTCACTTTTGTACGTTCAGGATTACGGACTACTAAAGCTACTTAATATCCCGCTGGTATATAACAATCAAATCTTATCTGTTAACCGCTTTCTAAATCAACTTTAAAATTAATTCAGCGCTAATAACAAAAGAAAAATAATTAACCCAATAACTTTTTTTAATTTGGCGTGGATTGGAATATTTAATAAAAGCATTTAAGGATTTGTTATATTTCTCAAGTCTCATTCATAAGGTAAAGATAATTTCGGATTTAATTTAAGCTCGCAGCCTAATGCCTGCATCGCTTAAGCCACAAACAAAACATATACTCGAAATACGTGCGCTTTGAAGATACTCGATACGTCTCCAGAACACAGTGTTATAATCGAGAATATTATCATGGGTTTATTGTTAATACAATTCAAACATTCTCAAGTTTTTCCGGACGTGGGATACAATATTACATTATATGAAAAAATGGTCGATTGGAAAAATTAATGTTACAAAACAAACTTCACTAATTTGATAGTAATATAAATATAAGTTTTATAAAATCTTTAACTATAAGGTAAATTTCTAAATAGACTAGTCAAACAGGCAAAGTTGAGGGTCACTTGAAATAAAACACATTCAGATGCTTTATAATCTTCTTCCCATACTTACTTCTAGTGCTCATGGAGAGTTTCTGTAAAAGTTCTTTGATTTTCGTTGTCGTAGTATTAGTTTCGTCGAATCCAGTGTTAAGTATGCTGCTTGTAGAACCTTCTTTCTGCAGAACAGTGTAGATAGCGCTAAGTGTCAAGAAGCAAGGGCTGTTCCCTTTACCAGTGGATATATCATTGTTATGATACATCATTCCCAATTTGCGCCAGTTGAATTCCTGTAACAAGGAAATTTTGGTTTTAATATTTGTACAATAATGTTCAATTATTTACCACTTCAAAGAATTGTCTCCGATATTTATGTCAGTAGTTCATCCGTGTCGGTCGAGCAGTCAAAATATGTTCCCCGACCTCGTGTAAGGGTGTGGTAAGAGGCAACTAAAGTCGGTGCTGTAAGATCGCGGTATGACGTGGTCTGCTAATGAGCCTGGCCGTTCATGGGTAATGTACGTATAACCCTTCAAAGGAGGCCTATATCCAGAAGTGAACTGCAATATGCTGATGATGATATTATATGGTTAATTTAACTGAGTCTATTATTGTTATCGTATCGAGCTGACGTCCGCGTTGCGCCCCTCGGGTCTCACCCCGAGCTCGCCCGCTCATCTTTTTTGTCTAGGTATTTAATTTTTTCTTTTCTCTCTGGGCCAACATATAAACTACTTTTCATCCTATAATTCCGACGAGGTCGGTATTTACGCGGGAAGCCGCGAGAACATCTACTCGTAGTAATAAATAATTCTATTGCCTTTATCACAAGAACATCAATTAATACCAATGTAAATTCGCATTTAATAGAATTTTAGGCTTAAAACAATACTCTATGTGAATTTTATGAACATCCTTATCAATGAAACAAGTATATCAGGAGATAAGGCAACGTAAAGAACTATCACATAATGCAGTAAAAAAACGTAACTTCACGCCTATAATCCCCGAAGAGGCAGAGGAATCCAGAACACTCCCACGATTCACCAGTTACGTTTACGTCCCACTATGGAATAGGTGGTGAGCCTATTGCCATGCATCGGACACATATTCAGACTCCGAACCACTACTAGAAATTCTAAATTAGAAAAATTTGTAGTGTTCGACCCGGGAACCGAAACCGGGTCCTCTCGATCGGCAGATTACTTTAAACTTTAATTATATATTTATTGGCTTAGCAAATTTATTTATATTAATATTTATATCATTATTACTGTCATTATTATAGTAATAATCATATTGCGTTGTAGTACAGTGTTACTACACTACTTCCTATACAATATGATTATTTTAATTATTCTATTTATATATTTTCGTACACCTCTGCTCCGTATCTAATGATTTTTGTTCCTGACTCTTACCCAAAGATATAAGACCGTTTTTTGTGTACATTTCAATCTCTAGGAATTTGTGTTATATCTATTTTTTTATTTTATGTGTACAATAAAGAGTAATAGTGTTCTGTTGTAACCAAAGAACTAGAGTTCCTATTGAAACTGATCACACACATTACTAACACTGACGACTGAGATAGAAAGCCCCCCACGTCTAGGTTTGCCTGCGTGTCACATTACTCAAAGCTGAACACGAAAAGGCTAGCACGGCTGCTTAACAGTAGAAACAAGAGTAAATAGAGTAGCGATATTTCTGCGATCGAAAGCAGAAAACGTATTATCATTAAAATATTTTCTTAACGTCTTCTATTCTTGTAAGGTATTAGATTATTATTGATCTATATTAAACAGGATGAATTAGTTTACTTTATTGAAAAAAATAAAAAACAATTAAAAAGCGAACTAATCATTAATTTATACCCTCGATCATATAGTAATTAATTAGTTGATATGAAAATCACAAATATTTGGTAAAAGATTAACGATATGAAATTTAAATTTAAAAGTAATTAAAAAAGGATTGATAAGGACATAAAATTCATTTCGTCGTAAGTAGATTAAAGAAACCAGCTCGTGTAAGATGCCATTAAATAAAGTAATGTCTATAATCCATGTGTCCGGTAACTTACTCTAAATTCGACAAATTCGAACCGGTCTCAACAAAAAAACTAAGATTCGAATAAAATTTCCAAGACATGCACTTGATTTTACTGCAAGTGACAAAAAATATTTCGATATCATTTAAATAGCAAGTAATAGTAGAAGTACTCGTATGTTGTTGGTATTGTAATTAGAAGATCTTGACAGTTATGCGATAATGAAAGAACTTATAAATATAACACATTTTGTGTTAAAGAGGTCATTTTAAATGACGTGAAAACTGTGTCACCATCAAGCCATAATCGTTCCACTGTCGGAAAAGAGTCTCCTGTCAGGATGACAAGGGTTGAGGATCGCACATAGAAAAAAATATATCTGGAAACTATGTCAAATGGAATAAATAAGTTTATGAAGTAAAATACTACATTGCTATATTCAGATATCTTTATAAATTTAATCTACCATGTATTTTGTATGCAAAGTTATAATGAATAGAAGTTGTAACAAAGGACAATATCCTACTGAATGTTTGTGACACTGTATTTAAATTTACGAGGTACAATAGAATAATATTAATAAACATTTGTCATTTTTACACTTACGAAAAGTCAAATACAATGTCAATGATACGTTACATCAATAAACAGTCTAGACATGACGTCACATTCGAATAAATTATTTTACATTTAAACAAAACAAAAAGTAATTTGAAACTTTATAACTAAATCTGAATGTAAAATGCAGTCTGAGGAAATATAATTTTCTCCGAATTGTATCAACAATTAGAATGATTTTAACTATGTTTAAACTGTGCAAAAATCCGTATTTTATTTTATAAAATATTATTTTTCAGTTGAAGCATTTAAAGAGGAATATAGAAAAGGAAAACCCATATTCTAATAACTGAATGTAGATAAACATAGTGAAGAAAGTCCAGTGTGACAAATATTGTGTTGCAATAACAGGACTAAATGAGACTAACTCTACAAACCTCGGTATTAGTAAACACAGTAAGAAATTTGATGGAGAAGAAGCGCTCACAGTAATTGCGGTTCATACTACATAAATATGATACATATAACAAAATCTAAGCAAATAATGATTTGATGGCACAAAAACAACATAACCATATAAAAACACGAATAAAAAAATCACATAAAAACATGAATCAAGAAGCGAACAAAAAAGTCTTGTACCGTAAAGAACCGATAATACTTCGCTAACTAATTTTAGAAATAAACCTTTTATGCTTATGTAAGATTTGAGATTATATAACAGAATTACTTAAGTAAATTTAATTAATCCCGATTAAGTTCATAAATTGTACATCAAAAATGTATGATGATTTTTATCATCATAACACTATGAAAATCAACTACCTATGGCCTTAATCCCATCTTTTTTATAGGAGTTCTAAGACCAGAAGTTAAACAAAAACCCGTTCGGTGCTCAAGTAAAGTAAAATGTATCCTAGTGTAAAATTTAAGGATTACTGCTACTGACCAGGGTCAGTTTAATTAAGTGATAATTTGAAATTTTACGGTAAATGATTTGAATGAAATGCAGAATAATTTGAAAATTTACGGTTATTTAAAAACTAATAGTGCCTAACAATATTACTTCTGAACTACATTTGTTAAACTGTAAATAAATAAATACTTCGTATTTATTGTTACGAATTTATAATTCGACAGAAATTTTAGTGCAAAACCCTGAAAATATCCAACTGCTATAATGTAATAACCATCAACACAAAAAGCGCACGTATTTTTTCCTAGAAACTATATGAATATGGCCCCATAATTGAACAATGTAAAATAACACGAAACTTAATTAGATCTTACAAGATCCAACCGTTCAACTTAGATAAAATGTTAACAGTTCAATATTCAATTGTATCTTTGCGGATAGAGGATTCCACCATTACTTTGAAAAATATGTAGAAGATTTGAAGAAATAATTTCTATGTTTACATCCTGGGTGTTACATAGTGATGTGCAATTATTAAGTAATGGTTGGCGATTTTTAAGTGGTTCTAAACATTTTAATCCCATAGAAAAACAGTAAGTTGAACAGTAGGTTTAACAGTAGGTTGAACGACTTTAATGTAATTGTGATTTTGGTATAAAGGTAAAATTAACAAAAATAAGGATGACCGTAAATAATAAGCTGGTTATGAAATATTATAACGTTAGTACTAGATTGGTTGATATCCGCATCAGCCAATCTAGTACTAACCGTAAAATACTGCCTCTAGTAAGCAATATAGACGCAATGTACTAAGAATTCATAACACGACATTGTATAAATATTAATCCTGTTTCAATATGTATATATTTAATTAAAGATTATATTCAGCTAGTAGTAAAAAACAAAATAAAATTATATTCTCATCATGTCCAATAACCTGTTATAAAATCATAATAAATCTATCGTAATTACAAAGAATAGAGTTTCTGTCCCTAATCAGACAGATTGACAATCACAATATATATTCAGACTTTTGAGAAATAGTTAAAGGTTTTTTAATAAATGAACTGACAAGCAAAGCAACAGAAAACGGTCACAAAAATAAAACACACAGATATTTAAAAAAACGTATTTACAAGCGAAATAAAACAATCACAAACATAACAACACTGAAGTGCAACTCAGAGTATAACTAAACGTAGTTGTAGACATTACCTCAATAACTTTCCGGATGGCGACGGCTGCTTGTGTGTAACTTCCCATCATTCTTGTTAAGGTCATATATCCTGGATGCTTGTGGCCAAATGCTTCAGCTTGGGCACCAGCCGTGAGGACGGGTATCCCCCAAAGACCAGCGTATCTTGCTACCGGTCCTATTACATATTCACATCCAGGACCGATGAATGCATCTGCAGTTAATAATAAACCTTGTACCGTTTTTGAAAGTTAATAATACATGGCAATTTTAAATAATTTGTTTGGAAATTATTAATTCTAAGTCGACGAATGAACCGGTTTGTAGTCATAATTATTTAAATACCTGTTTGAACATGCACTTGCCATTGTAAGGTTAATGTATGTAAAATAATTTAAAATTGTAGTAAACAATATATTTTTAATATATCAAATCTTACTTACCGGCAGATCCATTTACGTAGAATTCAAACGCAGCTAAGGGTCCCTCTACGGAAGAACATCTGGTGTCTCTATAATCAACTAGAATCGTCCAGTGTGGTAACGGACCGTCATCACTAGTCATTGCTGATATCGCTTTTTCTATTATGGGTAATACTTTAGCTAAAGAAAATACTTGATTTGGATCTGCTGGCAATAGAACACCCAGTTTCACGATCTTCATGTGAAATTGATGGGTTTCAGGTCTTAAAGTAAAATTAGTTTTTTTAATGTGGTAAGGATTTGCCGCCAAATCGTGTGGATATCCAATTGCTTCTGTATCATCATAGACATCCTTTATGTGTTCAGTACCCATTGGCAGCTTAGTCAAATTAGTGAAATCATCTTTATTTTTATAATAATTATAATATTTATTGTGTTTTGGCACTTCTGCATTAGAGTATTTTTCGTCTTTCTCTTCTTCCTCGTCGCCTTCCACTGCCTCGTTATCTTTCTGTAGTCCTTTCTCAAATAACTTACTCTTCGTTTCTCCGTATTTCAAATTGTCTCTTATAAACACATTCGTGTAATATTCTCTTTTCTGTTTATAACTCTTTACACTCATATTATTAACACTAACATCACACGTAATTATCACATTAAAAACACACATATAGAAAACAAGGAATGATATTAATATTGGTATCTTGGAGTTTTTGACTGATTTCTTTGTAATTATTTTAATCTCGTGTGTTTGAGCATCGTCCATAGACATTTTAATTTGTTTTGGCACATCGTGTGAGTCATCTGGAATTTGTAATATTCTTCTTTTTCTGAAGTTAGCTCGATTCTCATAGGATGTTTTCTTGCTGCTATGTATCCTCGTTATATATGAAGGGAGAATCGCATCCACGATCTCCAGTGGCATCGTATTTATTATTTATCTCATTTTATACGATTATTTATTCACGGCATCGGCGCAAATATGAAATTTGCGGGCAATATTACACTGAATATTTGTAAGAAATCGTTAAGAAAACGAAAGCCATGATCGTCAAATTTAAGGTAAAAATATAATTTCAAGAAATATAATAAATGGCAGACATTTTTATCCAATAGTATTAACGGAACGAAAGGTCACAGTGTAAAACAATTCAGTAACTAAATGCATATATTCAGGTAAGTATTTAAAAACGTGTTAAAATGTAAAGTTTCAATTAAACGTACTCCAAAACACCATTCTGTAGATATCGAACAGCCGATACATATTATGTAAATGTCTTATAACTTGAATACAAGTTTACTTTGCATTGTTAATTATCTCCTGTGTACATTAAAAATAATTATAACGTAAAATTTATATAAATTTTATTATATTTATATCATAAATATATTTATATTATTAATTGTATAAATTTTAGTTAAACATTACATGCCGGTACATTTTTGATAAATCTTTTCGAATGACCACTGTAATAAACATATGTAGTTACCGCTATATCATACTTGTAGAACAATATGTAGATTTAAAAAAAAGTTTCAAAAAGATTTGAGACCAGTTTCTCTTACACTTAATATATAAAAATATGTATTATATATTATGTCTACTTGTTACTGTATTTTCTTTAATTTATTGTTGTTTAATTTCTTACCATTAAATGTTACATCATGTAGTTTTTCATCATGAAAGACGTTATGGATATTGAATATTTGATATTACATTAAATATTTATGTAAGTATCACATGTAACCTCACTTTCATGACAACCGCGACACACAATTAAGATGTAAATAATAATTTTATCCGGTATATGACTTTTTTATACGTTAACCACTACTTTACGTAATTTTCAGGTTGAACAGGCATTGTATGCCTTTTAATAAAACCATGCAAATGAGGCACTGATGCCCGTAAACGTAACATTACATGAGTACGTATTCACGCAATTTTGAGTCAGTACAATTAAAGCAATTTATATGTTAACGTTCTTTGTGAGCGGCCTTCGAATTAATTTCGAGATATACGTAGGTACGTATTCTATAATTATAAAATTTCGTACCTTCGTTCAACAACCTAATACTGCTTACACGCTTTTTTTTAAACAAAATTGTCTAAAAATTCATAATGAGATTCTAATTATGAAATACACTTTATCTTCATATCCCCTCTATAAACAAAATCATTCATTATATCAAAATAAAACTGTCCACAAAAAATGAGTACCTAACACACTTTGTATATTTACGTTGTAATGTTCTGAGTAACCTAGTCTTAGACGGAATTTCTTAATCTGGTAACGCTGTGGTCTAGGAGCTTCTCTGCATTGAACAAACGCAATTAATTATTGGTATTTATAAACTAGGATGAAACGCGTAGATTTGCAAATAAATAAATGAAAGTAATTTGAAATTAACAACTTGTTAATGGGTATTACAATGATAATAATAACCAGATTTCTTAATAAAGCTACCTCTACATTCATATCTAAGCATAAAAAAAATAATTTTGTTATGCTACATACATATAAGCTATATTTAATAACTATTACATTTGTACATCATAGTTATTCTATTCATGTAGTGAATACCTACATATATATCTTCACGCCTAGTCCCTTACGGGGTAGGCAGAGAGCACGGAGTGCCAAATATCTCTATCCTTACAGACCTGCCGCGCCTCCTCCACATTATATGTTATTATGTTACTTTTAGTCAATTTTATGAAACTAATTGTTTAGGATTTAAAATGTTATAAAATAGATTTCAATTTTTGTACATTTATATGCTGTTTTTTCAAGTCTTAAAATGTATTATGTATTGAACTTTATTATTAACTAGCTGTGCCTGCATGGAAATCAGTTTTTACATAAAACAGCAGCTATAAGCAGCAGCTATTACGTAAAAAAGCAGCTATTGATACTGTCGCCTTGTCACGCCTCACCACGCCGTACACTGAACGCCTGCTCCGTGCGCTTGTGGTATCATTATTTATTATTTTAAAAACTTTAATAAATCTTTATATATTGGTTGAAATGAAATATAAATGATAAATAGCATATTCATTTGGATAAGGATTAATATCATGTTTATTAAATGTTTATTAAAAACACTTTCGCAAATAATGTATTATTTAAGAACTATTTTGCTAACCATAAAAATGGTTATAGTGTTTAACGTTAAAAGCTAGACATATGCTGTCGTGGACTTTTATTTAGAACTTTTAGAGGAACAATTTTGAATACATGATTTTTGAGTAACTATCACTGTTACTTAGCGCACACAAGGAAAGCTCTAATATTAGCCGCTGTCGCAATATTTTTATTTTTTATTTTTATCTTCGCGTGATGTAATACAGCCTATAGTCTTGCTCGATAACTGAGCTATCTAACCCTTAAAGAATTTTTCAAATCGGACCAATATTTCCTGAGATTACCGTGTTCAAACAATCAGACAAACTCTTCAGCTTTATATTATTCCTCTGTCTACCTCTTTGGGGATTACAGGCGTGAAGTTACTTTTTTTTTATATTATTAGTATAGATTTACTGTATATTACAAAATGTCAACATGCTACTTACATTGTTCTCTGATTACCCCGTATGGGACCTGGGGTGAAGATATGTATGTATGTTGCAAACATTGATTATAAAAAACACTGAATAGTGCAGTTTGTTTTAGGAACCAATGTCAAGCTCGGCGAGTAATTCAAATCTGTTGGATCAGAATGGCGATGAAAGTGAAACCGAAAAAGATGATTATCTGCAATCACCAGAATTGGTAAACAAGGAAAAACATGTATTTATACTCAGCACAGCTGGGAAACCTATATATTCAAGGTATGAGTTATATAATGTATCATCATACCTGTAACCCTTGAAGAGGGAGGCAGTAAAATGTAGTACACACCTATGTTTCACCAGTTATATTTATATCCCACTGTAGAATAGGGGGTGAGCCTATCCTGAAACATCAGGCATAAATCCAGACTTTGAACCATTACTACAAATTTTGACTAATAATATATTCAAATTTAGTTATATTTACTATAGCAATAAGTGAACAGCCTGTTTATCAGTATCACTTATACAGGTTTGTTAATTTAAACCTTAATTAAAAAGGCACCAGTAAATAGCTGATGATGTTCAATGTTCAAATGTGTGTATCAAAAGAGCCTATAAATTTGATCATTTAAGGACCACAATAAATATGAATGACTTGAAAGAACCTTAGTTTTCATGGTATTTATTGTCATTAAAGTTATAAAAAATTCATATATCTAATGGCTTTAAATCTTATCAAAAATACAGATGCCTATGGCTCCTCTTCACACACATAACACATTAACTTACTAGTGTAGAGGTGTAACAATGAAATGTAACAATGTCTCTGACCAGGATGTGTTCACCCATGCAATGTGTTCTAATAATTATATTTGTGTACACTTAAGGTTCTGTTTTAGCAATATTATCAAGAGCTGTAAGCTGTTTATATAAATGATACTTTTACAGTCTATTTTATTGTTACAAAAATAGTTTCAACATAAAATTTTCAGGTATGGCAATGAAGATAAGTTAGCTGGACTTTGTGGAGTAATCCAGGCTCTTGTTAGTGTGGTGGAAGAGCAGAACCAAGATATTCTAAGATCTATAAATACCAAAGACTGCAAAGCAGTGTTTCTGGTGAAAGGTCCACTTATTCTGGTTGCAGTATCCAAGTCTAATGAGAGTGAGACTCAATTGGTGTTGCAATTGACGTAAGTTTGTAAGATATTAATATACCTATTACTTGATGTCTGATGTTTTAAGCAATTTCGGCAACTTAAAGCAGCGACTTAGAATTTAACCTCTCTGTTTCAGATATGCCTTCAACCAAATAGTATCAGTTTTGACATTAACACAGCTGAACAGAATATTTGAACAACGTCGTAACTACGACTTGAGGCGCCTCCTGTCGGGCGCCGAGCGACTTATAGACCATTTGCTCATCTTCATGGAGAAAGACCCAGCATTCTTACTAGGAGCTGTAAGGTGTCTACCTTTGCCGGAACGAGCAAGAGAAAACATCACAAACGCTATTATATCAACCTGTAACAAAATTCGAGACTTAGTGTTTGCCATTTTGATAGCGGGAAATCAGTTAATAACATTGGTTAGAATGAAAAAGTATACATTGCATCCATCTGATATACATCTGTTGTTCAATCTCGTTCGAAGTTCGGAATCCTTCAAAACTGCCGAGAGTTGGACCCCAATCTGTTTGCCCAAATTTGATGCTACGTAAGTTTCTGATATTAATATATTGTGCATTGATATATAGGTACAATATCATCGTATTCACATTTAAGTATTCTGAAGGTTTCCATTGTCAGTGTGTATTTTAGTAGACAATATTCTACCAAGAAGTATAATTGTTACCTACATAGGTATTTGTTGAATACTAACATTCATTCACGCGCTTTTTATACGATTTTCCAAAAAGTGACAGTTAAGATTCCATTGTTGATCATGGGTTTACCATCAAAGTGAAGAGTCATAAGTATACATTAAAATGTATTAAAAGAAGCCTTAATATAAATATATTTAATTAATTTTCAACTTTTTCTTTCATTTGTTTCTGTTGTTAAATAAATTTCGTATTTCTGAATTTCAGAGGCTTCTTACATGGTCATGTCTCTTACATCTCAGAAGACTGTCAAGCATGCTTGCTTCTGCTGACTGTACAGCGGGACGCCTTCTTCCCACTGTCACAAGCCAAACACACGATAGCAGATAAATTGAGGCGATCCAACTGTTTAACAGCGATCAATGACGCGTTGAACAGAAACAAAGACCTACCTACAACGGATCCATTGAAACACATAGGAATACCTGAATTACGACATTTCATGTACAAATGCAAATCAACTGCTCAACTTTTCACATCAGATCCCATTAGTTTGGATAGGCTTCAAGATTACAGGCTGAGACATAAAGAAGGTGGTGATATTTGTGAGAAGAAAATAGAGAAACTCTCAGATATTGATTACATAAGGAACTATAGGAAGTTTTGCAATCAAATTCATTGCACCTCCACACCTGCCAAGTTAATTTTTCGATCAAATTCTGATGACACAGTATTGGCTTGGGTAAGTGAATAAGTTATATACATTTTTTTTCAATATTATTGTGTTTGATCTCTGTTATGACCCTCACTTTCAACTCACATGTGTCTTTTGATCGTATGTAAGTACAAATTCCATCCAACTATATAAATATGAATATCTAATAGAGCCTTTACATTCCCTCGTGGAAATTTTTCTTTTTCTGAGATTTTTTCTTTTTTTTTAGAAAAAAGTCCGAAAAATTTCTACTAGGGTTTACACAATCAAGGTATCTTATATAAATTTAATTAAAGTGAAACCGATAATGATTAGTTATAGTTTTTATTATCTCATCTAAATCTTTATTAGTATTTGAATCAAAATCTGTCAATGGCTGCTACCCGTTTCGCATGTCACATTTGAAATGAAACATGAGAACTAGCTTATATTCCTAGACCTGCACATTACAAAATCAAGCGATATAGGAATATTAAAAAAAATAAAATTTAGTAGTTTTTTATATCTTACATTAAAATTACGAATTATTTTTAAGTTTTTGTTTCAAAAATTCTACTCGCGCGCCCCTTTATATCACCGCGCCCTTAGGTACCCGCCTAGTTTTCCTTACGGATAATCCGCCTCCACATGAATCCACCTTCCAAATGTTGGAACGTGGTCAGTGTTACGTAACTTTATAATCGTTCCTATGGCGCTGTTTCTACGAGCGAGCGTCACTCGGCGATTTGTCGCGGCGATCGACGAGTGGCAATGTGCGCGAGTAACGTCGTCGTATCTCCGCGGTAACGTCGCGCGCTCGCCGCAGAACGCCTGTGAAACACAGCGTTAGGACTGTTGATATTTTTTTAAATATCGAATTCTCGATATATCGATATTTTTAAATATATTAATATTGGAGTTGTATATATCGTCAAGGAATTGTGGCGATTCCGTTACGAGTCGTCGCGGACACGCTGTGATTCCGTCACGAGTCGTGACAATACGCTGGCGGTATAATCGCTCGTTCGTGGAGATTAGCTGACTATAGAAGCGCAGACTAGTCGCGATTCTCTCACACGTGGAAACAGCGCCTAACCTGCAACCATGTCAAGGCAAAGATACAAAATTCAGAAATAAAAATAACAATACCTACTTGTTGCCATATTTAAATTCACGTATTTCGTGTTGGTAATAACCTTATTTTATTTTCTAGGTCACAAATGGTTTCGAACTGTATGTAACCTTCGATGCATTGATGGAAAAAGATCAGGCTATAAAGGCAGTAGATCGTCTTCTGCGCTGGATTAAGAAAGAAGAACAAAGGATATTCATAATGAATGCACCAACCTTCTAGCACAAGTTGACCCTGAGTGGGATTATCAAGAACTCGATAAGTCGAAATTCCAGTGCCGAAAATTAGTTAAATTTGTGTGAGTGGACACTGATTTTTAAAAGGTGGATAATAACATATTTTTTTAATGTTGTGGTAGTAATTAAAAATATGAAATGGACTGCTGTTAATCGGGTGGAACATATAGCGACTTTTGGCTCCTTAATCATGTTTAGCTGTCCTTGCCACTAGGTAGTGCTTGCATTGATGTGTTCAAATATGAATAGAAAGTAAACTAGGATAGTGAGAATGGCAACTTAGTTGTCCGTTAGTCAAATCACATCTGTATATGATCAGAGCGAGAACATTTATTTATAAGGTCTTCTTCTTCATTCTGTCAACAGCTGATCGTGAGTGATCAGCCATCTTGGTGACAGGATTACTCGCAATGTCCAGGATGCGCTGGTCAGTATATTATTATGTTCGTACTTGATCAAACATAGTCGCCGCTCGCGCAGGCTCCTTTCATTGCCCTTTCATTAAGGTACACATGCAACTACTCCAATATTATAATATCATATGTACAATGTAGCCTAAATACCTTCTTAGTTGTGGAATAAGTATGAATTACACTTTTGAAAGTTTAAAATACTAGCTTTCTTATTTTTAACAGAACTAATAAATGCCATAAGAATAAATATTCTTGACTAAGTATTTTACAAGCATTTTGTAGTTGCAGTATAAATAGTAAATACATATCATGGCTTTGATAACCTAGTGGTTGAGAATTGTCTATTTGACGATTGGAGCATGATATATTCATATTCATAGCTAAAAATCTGGAAAAAACCTGGTAACCGAGAAATTGTTTGCCAACAAACTGTTGCCATTAAATATAATCGTCAATTAACGTTTATTTGATAGAAAGATCTAAATTTACATTTGTCACAGTAATTGTTGTATGAAGTGGTCATATTACAGTATGACATTCAAAAGTGTAGTTTTTACATAAAAAATAATTAAGAGGTACAATTATCACTACAATAAGTATACAAATTAATTTATTAAATGTTCATAGGCTATGATGACCACTCACCGTCAGGTGGCCCGTCTGCCTGTTTGTCAGGCTAAATATATAAAAAAAAACCTATAAAATCAGTACCTGGATAATTGGATTATACTAATTTAAAGATATTTTGTTTAAATATTGTTTTCTAGTGAATTAATAATGTTCTGTAATAACTGAATTATACATTTTTGGCTTTTGGCGAGCATTAACTATGTGTACTAATAAAAAATGAAATGCTCATATCTTAATACAAATAAGAAAATAATTTTATACATTAATTGTGTAGCTGTAAAAAATATAAGTGAAGCAATTTAAATGAAATCATATTACTAGTGTAAATTGAGGAAGATAATTACTTTCTTTCCAATATTATAGTCTATATACACAAAAATTTCATTACACAATAATTCAATAATATATTGATACACAAAATTAAATTTTCATTATACTTAATGAATGCTTAACTCCTTTAAATGTTTAAAGGTTAGACTTATATATCTAACATATGTATTTTTGGAACTTAAGCTCATTCTCATATTTCTAACAACAGATCTTTTATGTCGGTACTCACCAAATGTGAATATGTACTCACCAAATGTGAATAAAAATGTAAGAGCTGTATTAAACCCGTTCCTAAGAGTAAATAGACAAAAAATTAAAACAAAAAAAAGCATTCCAACCTAGTTATCAAGGGTAACATACAGTAAATGAGATAAATTATCCTTGTAGTATTTATGTATTGAACTTTATCCTTATGTATTTCACTTGTCGTTATGTAGCATAATCTATTACCTATGTATTTACGCCAGTGTAATCAGTAACAGAGCAGCAGTCCTAAACATAAATTCCATAAAACAAGAAGACTTCTTTAGTCTTGCTTTCGTTGCGTAATTATTGCTAGAAATTTATAAACCTACCCTATTTCTCATAATTTTAAACTATGTAGTTATACATGCAATATTTGAAACTGTCAGCAAATCTTTTACGGCTAAATGTAATATGAACGAAACAATGAAGTATATAATATGTCAGGCCTACAAGAAAACTGAACTGCTTGTGAGACTTCTTGTCAGCTTCTGTATGCTCATGTAGGTAAAATTACAATTATGCATAAGTGGGGTTATTTAAGTTTATGCTATGGTATGTATATGTTTTTCAAGACACACTTGTTCCTCGCAGTGGATTAAACCAGTGTAGGGCCCGTAATTAATAGTATTGAGGGACCTTTGACTTGCTATTGGTTCTTAAGTTAGAGTTATGGTTCTTAAGTGTTAAAAAAATTGAACACTATCTTGTTTGTCGTCCATAGTTAACAATCACGTTGGTTTATAATAGTACAGTAAACCATTATAGACTAGCTAGCTGTGCCCGCGGCTTCGCCCGCGTGGAAATCAGTTTTTA
>DWEJ01000413.1:0-17005 GCA_018245835.1 Mysoria sejanus stolli | reverse complement strand
GATACGGAAGAGCAGAGTCTTCAACTACAGGCACCTCGCTTGCAAGAAGACTCTAGACACTTGCTTTCGTACTTTCTTCTTTTTGTTATCGAAAATAAAGAATTATTATTCTTCTTATTATTATTATTGTGATTATAATTTGAGACTAATTGCAAATAAAATACAACCGGTATTTATGTCGTCCGCATTCTGCTAAAGTTGAATTCGAATTAACTATTTCATAATATGTATGTATGTTGTAGTTGCGACTTAATCGCTCGTGACTTGTACCAATCGGGCGTTTCGACGGATATTATTCTTTCGTCCGGCGAGCGTTCCGGCACTTTGTTTCCGCGATTAATTAAAATTAGTCCACACAAGGAGTGTTCCGCGGGTTGTTGTTTCGCCTACTTTGTTTTTTTTTACCGTTTTTGCGTCTTTTAAAAGAGAAATAATGGGGCCAAGTGCAGTTGCTATTATTTAGAACGAATTCTCTTGTCAACTCCGACAGTGAAGGAGAGAGGTACTCTTGGTTCGTTTAATTTTTGTTTGCAAAATGTTTCAAACGAAAGGGTCGTACATAATTAATCTAGAGGTTAAAAGCGACAGTTGCATCCATCAGCCGACGTTTCGATTGGAGTTTAAAAATTTCAACCAAGATAGAAGTCAATAATATTAGAATCCTACTACATTCGTATATCTATGTATGTGTATACGAGTATATCATTTTATACACTACACCGATTTTAATGTCATGAATTATATTTCAAAGGAGTTCCAACTCGTATATATTATGATAATTAGGTTCTGTAATGTTACTCATATTTACACGTTTTTTTTTCCTTATATACGATTATTAGCTTGTATTAAACGTTTGGAGACTATCATCATCATTATCATCAATCTAAGTACACTCCTGGACATGCCTCGCTTAGAGGATTTTGCTCATAATCTGTACGCGAGCCATGATGTGAAGAAAAGGGGGGCTCCTTTTCTCTTGGAAACCTTCAAACAAATCGCAATTATTATAGGTTCTATTGCCTCTGTCCGCTGCTTAACCATCGATAAGCACTTTGCGCATCGAAATCTATATGTTTCAGGGTTATATTAGCTCCATATGAAAATGGAAAATTTTTGAACTCTTCTATATCACTAATTTTTTCTGTTAAAGCTTACAATCTACCACTATCACCGCCAGTGACATTTCGTAATAATAATTTTCAATGGTACAAATGTTTGCGTAAGTAAAAAAAGAGCAAAAATAACATGGCAATAAAAATCGGTGCCAAGAGACACACAATCGGGCACAAAAAAAGACACGCGCGAGAAGGAACGCGTCGCTGACGTTGGGACGGAGCCGTGACACTAACACGAGGCTCCGTAATAAGGAGGAAAAATTATTCGGCTTAATACACGGTTGTTTTATTTCCTTCCATTAAGCTTGTTTTGACTCTTCGGACGTATTCATGTACTGTACATAATGTAGGTTAATAATGTGACATAGAAAAAAAACTCACTTGTTATAGAAAATAATGTTTTTTGTTGCTTTTTTCGATGCTATTATATTAGTCAATCATTTTAAAAGTTGCCAGGTAACTATTTTGCTATGACTTTAATTTCTTTATTTCGATGATATCTCAAAACCGTGACGGTTCATGTTGCAACAAAGTGCCATACTTTGAAAAATTAATGTGAGAAATTGATTTTCAATACTTCCTTTAATGCGTGAAAAATACATGTTTTTTTCGCACAAATCGCAATAAGATTCGCCCAGTGGTGCGAGATGCGGGACAGCGTGACGGGTACCGTGTCACTGACACGGGCACGGGGCACGGGGCACGGGGCACGGGACACGGGACACGGGACACGGGACACGGGACACGGGGCACGTGTAACGGCAACTAAAAGTAGTATTTCGGTTTGCGTATTTATTGTACTACATCACTGTAAACTTTTATTTTATATGTAGCTACATAATCGGACGTCAATACAGCTGTAAACAATACAGGCTTGCAGCTGTAAGTCAGTTATACAAAGATACAATCAAAGAAGTATCGATTTTGTGATTCGGAAGCATCATTGGAGTACTAAGTTACTATTCGTAAATACACAAAAAAATCTATTATCACTCCCACTAAATTCTCCTAAGCGTGTGTAATGGGTTATAATAATGGCACTGCTGGGAACGTATTTTCTATCTGAACGCGCGGGTCTGAAGCACACTCCGGCTGCCTTTGATAAATAATTCATCTCAAATAACTATTTTGGATATTTATTTCCCAATCGTGCAAAACGTGGTTCCTTTATCCTCGTCATTTACGGCTGAAACAAACGTACAATTTGATGGGGTAGACGGAGGGAAGGTATAAAATTTATTATTTAAATATTACAAGAGGTAGGAAATTTTGTGGCATGAAAGCGTCAATAACAAGGACGGTCAAAGTGAACGCACTTGTGGCTTAATTAATGTAATAAAGGAGTTTTAGTCCTTCACGTCGGCCATTAAGTCCAGCCATCAGGCTTCTATACCCGAGCCGTTCGCTTTATTGCCCATCACAAAGTTAGCAGGCCTTTTGATGAAAAAAATTAAGCGCTTTTAATGCAGGCTTTAGTCTCGATAAGCTGTTCTCGTCCCAGAATATGGCGTTGATAAGATTTCTATTATAAGCATATGTTGCTCTACATTAAAATTCTTGGAGGTGTATTGGACATCAGTATGTAATTATCTAGTAGTATGTACCTTACAATTTTATATATTAACTCTGTAAGATCTGTGCCCAACTTCAGTTAGTTGTGTCGATTACTGGATGTAGCAGCAGACATATGGATTTTTTTTATTAATGGTCATTTCCGTTGGCCTTCTACGAGAGCGCCAGTTAGAAGAATTACAATGCGAGATACAATGTTTCGTTATGTTGATAAAAATATGTGCTATTTATTAATTTCGACACACCATTCTGGGACATTCTATTAAAAACTTGATATCAACGTAACAATATCTCGAGGAGACGACACTGACGGAAATTGCGAAACTTGAACCTAGCGCAGGGCAGATAAGACATCAATAGTTATATTACGTAATATATTTATTTTTACGTACAGAAAGATTGTGTTCGATGGTGAATTAATTAAACAGAAGTGGGAACATTTTTACCAAGGTTTAGTCGACATAGTTTGAATATACAGGAGGTATATTTGTAAGTAAGGCGTGAATTATCTTTTCCTAATTCATTATGGCAACCATCCTTTGTCGAATTATGCATCTCTTTTTAAGTATTTGTTAAGATTGCAGCTTGCAAGCGAACTGGAATGTTAAATATCACCAAATGCGATCAGCCTTTGGATGGATATTTGCTAGCGGTAAAATTTGACCAGCATTAGTGTGCATCAGACGGTACTCAAAATGATCCTTGCGCTTATCGAGGCAGAAGTTGTGGGAGAGGTAGCAGGGCATTTTGACTATAATTATTAATACCATCTACAGACTTTACAATGCGTTAGTGAAATTCCTTTGTTAGTTACTATTAATCTGAAATATTGTAGTTGTATTAACTCTTTATACTTAATTTACTTTATAATTAATTTATTACTTTATAATTAATGTGCCCGATGCATGGCAATAGGCTCACCACCTATTCCATAGTGGGACTTAAACGTAACCGGTGAAACGTAGGAATGTTGTGCAATCCTCTGCCTACCTCTTCGGGGATTACAGGCGTGAAGTTACGTTATATTTAAGGTTGACTAGTGATGTTATTACATTTTAAAATTTTATAATCTCAAGTCAGATCCATTTCGTAGTTTGTGGAGAGAAATATTAATATCATGATATTTATGTACTTAGCAACCGATCCAAGGACCAGGTCAGATGCCTCAGTATGGGCCACGTGGGGTACCGCCGCCGGGTCCACGCGGTCCGATGCAGGGCCCGCGCCACCAGGCCCAGGGGCATCCTCAATCGAAGAGAAGTCGCTATTTCATCGCTCTGTTCGACTACGATCCGACCACCATGAGCCCGAACCCGGAGAGCTGTGACGAAGAATTGCCGTTCAGCGAAGGAGACACTATCAAGGTGCCTTACAATCGATAAATATGTTTTAACTGCCTTCTACGTAATACAGTATTTCATATAAAACTACCTTAGAGACCGAATTCACCACCAATATTACGAGTATAATTATTTTCTTGCTGTTTCTACCCATTGCATTTTGTATCTTCTCCATAACATTCCTATCATGTGTTAAATTTTGCCAAAAGTCTTTTCACATACATATCTATGGACACAACACAAAATTTCTCATTGCTACCCAAATGCAATTATAATTATACGGTCACATTTCATTGTTGTTGTTATGATTTCAAAATCCAGGTTTATAAATATTATGACATTTTCGTATTTATTAATTTATCACCTTTGGAGTTCCACGCTATAAATGACCATTATGAAAACGCTATAAATAATATGAACATACTTTGTTTATTGTATTAGGTGTGGGGAGACAAAGACGCCGACGGCTTCTATTGGGGCGAGTGTCGCGGTCGACGGGGCTACGTGCCCCACAACATGGTGGTGGAGGTGTCGGAGCAGGAGGCCACGGGGCAGGTCGCCAAGCCCCGGGATAGGTGGACGGACGCGTACGCGAACCAGCCTGTGCGTCGCATGGTCGCGTTGTACGACTACGACCCACAGGAACTGAGTCCGAACGTTGACGCCGATGTTAGTATTGTCATAACATCTTTATGGATTTAAAATGTATAACCTCTCGAAATATGTTGTGTGTTACGGGAATAAATTTTAGTCATAAAATAAGGCATCTGTTTATCACGAAAACGTTAAAAATGATTATGATAATCAAATTTTAAACAAATCTAAAACGGTTTGTAACAGCGGGAACACTGTTATTGTAATAATACATTACATTTCCACAATTGCAGGCTGAATTAAGTTTCCAAACGGGACAAATCATTCACGTCTATGGTGAAATGGACGACGACGGCTTCTACATGGCGGAAATCGAGGGTGTGCGCGGTCTCGTGCCGAGTAACTTCCTGACCGACGCCAACGATCAGTATGCCACTGCTGGTCAAACAAGCCAAGGTAAAGCTTAAGTTTTACTAGGCATACATAATAGATACATACACTAGGCATGTGAAAGAACAATTAAAGTTCTCGCACATGTATTTTTTATTTACCCATTTATTTAAACTGTCAATGTTGCATTCGTACGTTTAGTGTAGAAGGTAATACGATAAGCTTATGATTAGTTTTGTCTGTGCCAAAAAATAATGTTTATACAGTTTTTAATTTTTCTTACATAAACACCTTTGCATAATTTTACGCATATAGAAACTCGTGAAGAATGATACCAAATACCAACCCGTTTATACAGCGTAGAGATTATGGACGTAACCTCTCAGAGAAGGCCCACTCATATAACCAGTGGTGGACTGCACTCGGATAATGATGATAATGACACCGAATATACATATATTCTGATAATATTTAACATTCACTAATGGAAAAAGGCAGCTGGATTTAATTTTCTTAAATGATATCTTCTACTATGTAATTATTTGAGACTTTTAAATGCAATTACTCGGTGTCCTATTTTGGACTGAGTAAGTGACATTTTTGTGGCATAATAATTTGGCGAGCTTATATTTACGCTTTAAATCTTGTGTAATGTACATTTCATGATTCGTATGGCACTAATATAAACAACTGTGATTGAATATCTTTGTTTCTTAGGTTTTAGGCTTAAGTAGCGACATATTTAATTTTTAATTTAAACCGTTATAAAAGAATTTTATTCTACATATAACTGTTGAAGCGGTAATATATATAAGTACACGACGTTAGAGTAAAAGAAGAAAATTAGCAATAACTCGTGTTTAGTTTTCGAGCCTGGAGAAATTTAGTATGCTATTAGCCTGTGCAGAGTTATTGTGTCTTGCACAGGTGCTGGAATGGCCAGTGGCAGGCCAGGAATGCCTGGCGCCATGATGCCTGGTAGTGGCGTTGGACGAGGGAGGGGGGCTCCAGGTGCCGGTGCCCGGGGGCCCCCGCCGCCACCAAGAGACAACGTCGCACCCACCGTCAGGAACCATCACCGCAAAGCAGGTACAATCATTTCTAATTCTTTGTGTACTGTGTAGAGCCGCGATCGGCTTTTCGATATTCGCTGTTATAGTTATTCTCCCTGTTAGCAAACAATTATGATATACGGCTTAGGTAAGTCCGGCCGATGCGCGATCAGCGTCTATTCTGATCACTAAGAGCTTTGAGTGTTTCATGTTTGCACCTTGGACTTGTTATGTGACTACCGAAAGACGCTAGCTATTTCGCTCTGGAACTTTCTATCATCTTTCTTGTACACGGTGTTGCGATTGCGATGGGACTCGTCCGCGAGTTGTACATTTTCGATTTGGGTCTCATTATCGACTTGGTACGGGCGAGAGTTCAACACATAGATGATTACGGACACAAAATGTTGTATTTTTTCCTCGACGAAATAAATATAAAGATAAAAATAACCGAGTGAAATACATTCCGAATACGAGTCCGGTTGCAATCTACGGAGCACAAAGACTCTTGGTGTACACTTTGCTAATAAACACTATCTTGGATTACACAGTCACTGACACCGTTCAAAGTTTGAATACACGCGAAAAAACTATATATACCCCATAGGGTGAACACAAGAAAGCATCAAAGGCATCAGCAAACCGCGTTCCCGAGGGTTACCTCTGCAGTAGAATAGGGCAACATTGTTTTACTTTGGTCTGCGCTATCTATCTATCCGTCTGTTATATTTTTATTTTTGTCACGAATTACTGTAGTACCGACACGTTAGTTCACGCAGGGTAGGCTGATTATACACGCAACATAAGGCACAGATATCACGGTGCGCGTGAAGTGTGATCCAAGATACAAAGTGGTTTTCTGTGGTCACTATATATGTTGTGTGTATTGTCTGTTTGCTAGATGCCTGCCCTCTTCCCCCTTCTCAGTTAGACCACAACACATGCGCCAGTAATCCAGAACAGGCGAATTCTCAGGTAAAAAAAATATACCGTTTATATGACCCACAACAATTATACTACTTCAATAATACTATGCAACGATACTAGACGTTTTTTTAGTTGGAATATCTATCACTTCATTATTTTTTAGCCTTTGATTTCACTTTTCTTCTTCTTTCCGTTTTTTCTTTTTTACTTTATCGTTTCTTTTATTTACTTACGCTCAGTGTGGCCTCAGACAACTCCGAGGCGCTTGGTCCATTTCGAAATACGAGCGAAATGATCACGATGACCATTTAACTAATAACACATCATTAGTTCTCATTTATCATTATACTGGACCAATTCGTACATACAGAACAACACTGGCGTATACTTCACTGACATTAAAAATACCATAAACTCATTCACCGTATTCTAACAAACTCTCAAGGCCCGTGAATTGTGGTCCGATACTAAGCGATTACGGAATTGGAACGAACACTTAAATAACATGAAATCATTTATTAATAACTGTGCAAATATGGACGTAATCGTATAGTACCTACTAAGGAAAATCTTTGAAAGCTTTTGGTGTATTTATTTTAAAGCATGTTTGTGTGTTAACTCTACAGTTCTTATTTTATTATTATTTATGTACTGATATGTGACAAAGCTTTATTTTGTTTTTCTTTTTGAATATTTTTTTGTAGTTATGTATTTATTTATGTCTTTTTTATATGCTTTCGTATATGGCAATGCATGATAGAGCTGTTTCACCTATTACAGTACTTTTAAGAGAACAGTGTGACTTTATTGCTTAAAGAATGTTTAGATTTCAAAGCATGTAAATATTTTGAATATCTTTACCAATATAACTATGATATGAAATATAATACTTACCCCATATAAATAGGTTTCATTAGAAAATTTTACTATTCTCCAGAACGATATGAAAAGAAGTCCTTCAGAATATTCATTTTAATCTCCTGTTTGATTTAGAATGGACACATTCAAATGAATAACCTAGCCTTACTATTTACGATAGAGCTTTCAAAGAGGTTTGCTTATAGCGTGTGGAATCATACATATATCAGAGGCGAGATGATATCAGAACATTCGAGAATCATTAGTTAATACACTTTGCTAGTGACATTCATAAGGCGTTGCATAGTCCACTGCAGTGAATATAATGTAAACAGTGAAAGGTCTACGTTGGTTACCTCGCCTAAGACAGGAACATGAGCAAAAAAAATTGACTTGTCTCTTGCATTTCATATTAAAGAAGAATAAGTATAAATTGATTTGCGATTATGTGCCAGGGAACATCTCACGAACAAGACCTCGCAGGCGAGTTCAAAATCATTGAAACTGTTGTTACATTATGTTTGCTGTGGTTCAAGGAGCGTGGTGCGGTTGCTGTACATGTGTTGAATGTAGGGGAGGGGGAGAGGCGCAGTGAGCGCGCCGCCAGCGAGCACGATCGCGCGCACGACCGTTGGTAACGTGGGCACACCCACGGCGCAGTCGCCCGGCGCCGCAGCCACGCTGAGCGCCATGCCGCCGCTCGGCACCACCACCGCGGTCAGCACGTCGCCCGCGCGCCGCGCCGGGCCCGCCGTCGTGCCCGCGCCCACGGCGCAGCCCGTCCCCACCACGCAGCCCCCCACTTCCCAGCAGAACCTCATGCAGAAACTGACCGACATGACCGCCCCCGGCGGCGACATCCTCAGCAAGGGGAAGGAGCTCATCTTTATGAAGTTCGGTCTGGGAGGCAAATAATGTCGGCGGTACGGCCAACGCGGCCCTTACGCCAAGCCCCCCGCAGCCGCCTAGTGAGTGAAACCGACCTCTCTTCGATATTTACTCCTTGACGTCTCGTAAGCCCAATGATTCTTGCTGCTCATGTTCCGAACGAACGGGGCTCGGCCGATTTGTGTACCGAGTTTTTCTATTGTAGGCAATTCGATTAACAGTTATGTGAGTATCTACCCATAAAACATGTTGTATATAATAAAAAAATTCAATAAACGCACAGTTTAGTGAATATTCAATATTAGTGGAGTCTCGATAGTACGCACGGTTGGAGTATAAACACCCGAAGTTAGTCGTATCGTATGTGTAACGTTTTATATCTCTCGGACTTCTGCCCGTCTGTTAGTATAGCTCGTAAGTGTATTGAGTGATTCGTTTTGCATGTTACATCGGACTTTATTTAAACATATTATATATACCTATAGTTATAACATACTTATATGTTTATATAATGTTGAAAAGTTGTTACTTCACAAATTATTATTATTATATTGTCGTATATTGCAAGTATTATCGTCGTTACGAGTACCTTGACTATCGCTAGCTGCCAGATATCCTATTCTATGAAGCCGATTCAAAATTATTTTATAATGTCGTTATGATGAACTTGTTAGTCCAAAGTACCTATTAAATACTTGCTGTTCATATTAATTACATATTCTCTTTATATACAATTGTTAAACCTGCCACCGTCCTTGCAGAATTCTCTTTGAAATTCCGTCACTTCTGTTAGCAGTCATTGCTGTTATTAAAAAAAATCGAAACTACAGTTCTATGAAATTTCTGTAACATGCAAGTATTGTGTAATTTAAATATAATAAATTATGAATATTACTATTTAATTTTATTCATTAAAATTAAGTTATGTTGAATGTACAGTGCGAGTTTTTACAGAACTTCAGAATAGCCGTACTGAACAGGTGCCTATTGTAAAAAAACAAGATCGATACTTCATAAATCAATACATAACGTACCTGTTAATTTTTAAATTAAGAATTTATATAAGTTCATTAATAAAAATCATGTATACCGCCAATACCCTCCCCCTTCTCGAAATAATAATATTCTGTGATAGTAGACGTGATACCATCTTCGACATCTCATGTTATACATACATTATTAAAATACAACGTCATTTGTCACTTGTACGTTCGAGTTATGCGATTTTTTTTAATATCTTTAATATATAAATACGATGTACGTCTAATTTGTACTTTTTTTTATTTCTCCTCTATAATACTTCAATAAAACGCCACTGTTGTCTGATTGTCCAGTTTGCTAATGAAATGTTTCAATGCATCGGTGCTGCATGGTGTAAATAATAAATTGACTTTTCGTAAATTTATGGCTCTGGGCGTGTTTATGGGAGAAAACTCATAAAAAATTGAAACACACTGTAGAAATTGGCAAAATATGGTTTTATGATATTTCAATTTTAAATATTAATTATTATTGCATTGCTGTCTTTAAAAACCTGACATTTAAAAAAATGACTGCCTGGTTGGTCGTGTTTTTTGCAAGTGTGACTGCCGATTGGGAGGTCCCGGTTTCGATTCTCAGGTCGAACACTCCAAAAAATTTTCTAATTTAAAAATTTTCTTCTAGAAAATCTAAATTAATATTCTAGTAGCGGTTCGGAGTCTGGTTAGGTGCCGGATTCATGGCAAAAGGCTCACCACTTATTCAATAGTGGGACGTAAACGTAACCGGCGAAATGTGGGAATGTTCTGCATTCCTCTGCCTACCTATTCGGGGATTACGGGCGTGAAGTTACGTTACGTAGACTTTTTATTTCATTATTTACCAAATGTCGTAAAATTGTATTCTTTTCACAATTATAGTATTTTCATAATTATATTTATAATTATAATTATATTTATTATCACAATATTTTCATAATTATAGTAGTCTTAAAAAATTCGGGGGCGCTGACACCTTTTTATTCGCTAACGTGACTGATACATGACATTTTTGAAATCGTGAGAATTAAGTACGAATTAATCATTTGGATTTTACACAATCAATACACACGTCTACAATGATTTGTACTTTTGGAATTTGGATATTTAATTTTTATTTAGTTATACATAATGGTTAAGCACCGTACCTATGGTAAGAATGATTATATTATCTCCTACTGTGCAGCATTGATTAGGCATTTTGGATAGGCGTTGATATTGAACTAGTAACAAAGACGTTTGATCAATTGGTGCAAAAAATCTTCCACACAAATTATGTATGTTACGAATATGATGAAAATCCTATCTTATAAAACTCATATCAACAAGTTTATCTCTACCAAATTTTCAGTTTAAAATTTTATGTAAACCGTAAGTACAGTATAGCCAGTAAGTGATTTGAAAATTATGGTAATTGTAAACAATCTAAAGATTTTTGTTGACAATTTCAATATAATTTTAATATTTGACGTCTTTATTCGTTTGTAACTATTAATTAAACAGATAAAAGTTATCTAATTGTAAATTAGTTTGAAAATTAACTAAGCAATTTGTAACAATATGAAATGCATTGGGATTTTATGAATTAATTGGTAATTATATTTTAAAACTCGAAAAAAGTACTTCTCTTTAAACAATTTTTTTTGATATTTTATGATGACGTAGGTACTTCTAATGGGCCAGTAAGCAAATTCACCTCACTTATGTTTACTTTATATAAATACCAGAATCAATATAAAATATAATATCTACATATTTATTAAAAGTTGAATGTTCGTTTGTTAGTGATATGGATTGTACTGTTTCATCTGTGAATATAAATTTTAATACTAATAACAATATGTTCTAGCTACAAAATTTACACTGTTGGTTCTAAGGTTAAAATTGGAACGAGTCGCCATAAGACTGCTTGGGTGATTACTGGGTGTATTATATTAAGATTTATATGGTGTAAGAATATTGTACAGAGCATTATATATTCCTCGCCGATTCGTATTATATATCCTATTCAAGTATTTTAATAAAACATACTCGAGTTTCCTTTTTAAAATTTAAACAAGTCAAAAAGTTGAATTTCATGCAATTTAACTGATAGTAATGAACTAAAAACTCTTTATTACATTAAATCTATTTTTGGTTATAATTAAATTTTTAGAGACGTGCTGCTAATATTTATGAATGTACATTATTCTTACA
Source organism: Mysoria sejanus stolli (assembly GCA_018245835.1). Lineage (NCBI taxonomy): Eukaryota > Metazoa > Arthropoda > Insecta > Lepidoptera > Hesperiidae > Mysarbia > Mysarbia sejanus. The sequence goes on along the minus strand of DWEJ01000413.1, from coordinate 5,054 downwards.
TTCTATATATATTAGGGGTTATACAAGTCTTGCAAAAATCTCGTATCCCACTATCTATTTACGAGTGAGCGAGGTGTCACTATACGCTATCTATATACAAATATAGGACAAGTATTATTTTGAAGGGCCCTTTAAACTTAGTATATGCATTATATTTATCATATATTTAAGGTGTGTTATATTATTACATAGATATAAATGTTGAAATTTAACCAGGAGTCACTTGCGAGTCAATAATGTGATATACAAGTTTAATAATTTCAAAAACTTTACAAAATCACGACTTGAAATGATTGTGTTACATTAGACTTCCAAGTAACCCCTTAGCTCGACATTCTTACATAAATTCTGTTGCCTGACTTTTTACTCTTACTATAAAAAAATCTGTACAATAGTTCCATGAATATATTAAATTTTTGTCGTTTATATTTTCAAAAGACGCTTTATGCTTAATTAAGAATTTTGTTTTATTTAGAAAAACCGTTTTAAGGATTTAAAATATGTTATTCGTGCTTCGATATCATGGTTACTTCGAGTTGAAAAATTGCCATATGGTCAATATTTTTGAAACAAAATGTTAACAGATAACATTTTGTTTCAAAAATATTTTGTTTCAAAAATGTTTCAAAAACATAATTTTCACAGTCCCGACATAATACCATTACTTAGGTATATCAATAATGTAACATCGCGCCTGTAATCCCCGAAAAGGTAGTCAAAAGAGTGCCAGAGTAAACCTCACGTTTCATCAGTTAAATATATCAAAGTTCTACGGTAAGGAATTGAGATATACAAATACAACAAATAGTAAACAAATAGATTCTTTAAAATTTGGCATTTAAACGGACGTCTATCAGAGAAATCAAAGAGACAATGCAGTATAAATAACGAAAGGTATTAATAAACGTTTTAATGCATAAACTGTTAGAAGTATTTAATATTATTGTAGTCAGTTTGTTTGTAAGTTTGTTTAAAGCGAGTAGTTACCTGTATTGCGGTGGAAGCCCATTGGTAACACCACACAAATCGTTGACAAAGAAGACAATAACTTTCTAAGATTAACAATTAAGTATAATAATGGTAATGAATAAATACATATTTCTTGTAATTTCGGACAAATATTTTTATCTGTAAGCATTGAGATAGGACAAAATATAATCGTCTGCTGTTAAATTAAAAATAAGTGAAATACAAGCTTTTGTAATTTACGCAAGGCATATTAGTAAACGATTATCTTTACAATAAAATCGCCGGATCCACAGTTTAACTTGTAGGAATCTCGCCCGCCGGGCTACGTTCAAGATACATACCCGTCTAGTATTTAGGATTGTCTGATTTGGGTTCAAAAATAGATTCGGTCTTACCGACATGGCCGCTTGACATTGTCCTGTAATCTACCTTTAATATTAGGTAAGTTCATTATAGTGTCATGTATTTTCGTGTATGGTAATCTATCTATTAAATTAAGGCTGTATTTCAATCCAATCCTGATAGTAGAACATGCAATAATCTGGAAAAGGAGATATGATTTCTATCCGTGAATATAATTTAACGCTTGTCTACACACATGATTGTAAAGGAGGAAGTAATCAAAGTTTGGAAGGAATCTTCTGGAATAAAGAAAAATTTTCCTTGGGCTTGATTTTAATAGATTTTAAATATTTCGCTATCATATAAATCTTTCATCGAACGTTGTTAGTAGGCTGAGAAACAAACGTCGCTTTTTATGTCCATCTTGTAGAATCATAACATGCTATTACTCGTTGGACTGCATTTATGTGTCTGTTACATTCGTAAATGAAAGGTAGATCATCATTATCAATCTATTACAGTTCACTGCTAGACGTATCAAATGAGATATATCAAATCACAAGATATATATGTATATCATATAAAATGTTAATCATTTAATATTACCGTATACTCTTAAATGTGTTTTAAATAAGTCATTTTAACTAATTTTGATACCTTTACTTCTGGCTACTCATAAGGCAGTAACTAAAAAGCTCCTGTGACTATTCCCAGTTGTTAAAACCTGAGAGAATCTGAGAGACCTGTGAGAATTTGATTAAAATTCGGTTCAAAATAAACGGGTCACTTAGTGATTCATGACCCTCCAAACGTGTATTGTCTTGCCATTTCATTTCAGTATAATCTTGTTCAAAGTAACAGATATTATGTAAGAGTGGCGCTCAGGTTCTAATTATGTACACTATATACATATAATATATGCTAATATACATATAATACATAAGCATGTATGTACGATCACTCGTTCGAATACGACGCTTTCGATGTACATCTTGATATACGCAATAAAATCTATTAGATATGTATTAGACACGTTTATGTTTCATCAGTATTTATAAGGGATGAATCAAGAATGAACCTTTTCACCACCGATGTACATCGCAAGCGTGGGCTACGTATCTTTATTATGGCCCGAATGATATATAAATGTTCTAATATTGTTGTTGTACATATTGATCGGTAAGAACGCTTGGTTGTAGATTACTTCGTGATGCTCACTTCGTACGAGGGTTTCTACTTATATAAAGTCCTAAATATTGCTTCGTATCTATCCAACAAAATTCTCGCGTATTTAAAACTTTTCACATAAATATATGAATTCAGAATTAGCTTACAATTCCTAGTGATAACCATTTATAACTAATGGTGACATGTTTAGCCACGCTGTTTAGTCCACAATCGTTGATAAAGCTAGTACCTACTAGAATGTTCTTTTAAACGCGACAAAATTATATGACATTGTCATGAACGTTTAATTTATTTTATTCCGTGGATGCAATTTAAATGTTGAACAGATAGTTTTGCGAGCATTAATAACATTCGGACGGATAAGTGTTTTGTAATTCTTATTGCTCGCAAAATGTATAACAAACCGTAATAGATAATGACAACTACATCTGGTTAATGTGGTACTAGCTTTATATATTATGTACTACGTTTCATGTATGTATTGTAAATATTTAAGCGAGCGCCTGGAGCTAGTTAAGCTCCGTGCTACATATCTATGTAACCAATTGATTGAAAGTTTTTTCTATAATTAACTATTGTTCTAGTGTTAAATTCTAACACCGTTCGAAATTGTTCACTCGTTTATACATTGTTACGAATCTGTACCCATATCTTTTATCACATGTATTTATACGAAATAATATTAAACAATCGAAATTGTATATTAATCGTGCATTCATGTGTGCATAATTTATTATGAAGAGTTGTAAATTACTTGTAATCGATGGTGAGTTATGGCAAGTACCGTCTATAATGGACAAACCTCCAACAATGTACCAATGAAATAATATGCTGATACAAAATAAACGATACAAATGCCGCTTCTTTATTCAATCGTATGATTTAACCATACTACTGTACATAGTTGTATTTGTTAAATAGAAAGTGTATACAGAATGTAATACAGAATGCATACACGTTTCATCAGGTACGCTTACTTCCCATTATGGAATAAGGATGAGTCTGTTACCATTCACCGCGTACATATTTAGACTCCGAGCCATCATTAGATGTCCTTAATTAGAAAAATCAAATATTATGCAACTCAAAATGTGAATCCAGGGCCACTTTATTAGAATTAGTCGTCTATGTACATATAGTCGGTGGGAGCTTACGAAGAACGGCCTCGGACAAATGTGAAACTAGTCGGGCTGTCTTAAAGAAACATATATGAGTTGAGCCAGTGATTAATCAAATCGTGTACCTATATATGTACACCCTCATATCACATTTGACAGTAAAATCAATAAAACGTTTAAATAATTCCTCTAAAAAACTAAAGAAATCTTTGATATATTAACATAGCAATAAACGTAGATAAATCAGTGCCTAAGACTTCATAGACTTTATAATTAACATTAAGCAAACTGCGTTTATGTACACATATTACATTCCCACACATAGAACTGATACGCAAGCTCATCGTATAAGGGTCGTACTATATGAGAAGGAAATCCACAACCTCTGGATTAGCAGTAAGGTTAGACTACATGGCTGCATACTACATGACTACATACTAGGACGAACAGGGCAATTAAGAATAGACACAATTAGGTATTAAGTCCGTCCAGCCGGGGAGCATCCTACACAAGTTTTGCCAACCCTCTCTACGTCAAGACTGGTTAAACTATCTTTAGATTTGATCTTAGGCTGGTGTACATACTGGTTTAAACTTTGGTGTTCAAGCACCCTGTTATGAATGACAAAGAGAGCATCTGTCTTGTCAATTCCTCGCGAGCCCAAAAATTTTCAACTCCAGGCGCTTTTTGAAATTAACTCAATTGAGTTGCAAAATCTGTCCGAAGTGTAATAACTTCAATTACATAGAATGCTATATTTAAAACTTTCTTCCGCGTATGGATGAGTACATGTATACTGTCGTGTTCTGAAGGTGCTGATTGAATTTTCTTCAAGAAAACATTTTTCATATCATTATTTACAGTGCGGTGAGACGTGGGAGTGTTCTGCATTCCTCTGCCTAACTCTTCGGGGATTACAGGCGTGAAGATAAAAATATTTACAGTTTTTATGACAATAAAAATTACATAACATGTTGAGCAATTGTAAAATGCTTCAGATTGCTTGCTTCAGAAAAAAACGATTCTGTCATTTTTTGTGTGTGGCTCCATGATTAGGTAGTTATGTCCAATAGAAGAGGAAGAAGAAAACATATTTATTTCGCCAAAACTACAACTAAAACTACAACTACAACTACAAAACTACTACTACATACAATGTAGAATAAAACATAATAATATAATAACTATATACGATAACATGTAACTGAACATAAGCGACAAACAAAAGTAAGAAAAAAGAAATACAGAACAAAAGAATGTAGTAGTACCTAATAGATTGAAGCGGGGCGAAACACTGACACACTCAGTATTCGTCGCGGAAACCCCCCGCTACTGATTTTCAGTATGGCCCCAGTAGAAAACCTTGTTAAGTTGAGACCCGAGTTCTTCTGTTTTATTAACTACGTAGTGTAATAATTGGGGACATCGAACCATTGG
>DWEJ01000412.1:0-17009 GCA_018245835.1 Mysoria sejanus stolli | reverse complement strand
GTGTATAAATATATGAACGACTGGATCGATGATTGCGATTCTAGATACGCCTAATGATAATTTAGTTTTCATGTGCATTTTTTATGTTGTACGCTTTGTTTATTAAATATTTATATTTGTATGTCGACTTTATTAATTTTTTTGCGGCATCGTCTCACGCGCTAGTATTATATTGTATGATTGATATTAATATGAAATAGATGTTTAAAGAGTGGAATCCGCCATTTTGAGGTAGCCTATGGATAATAGAGTATCACTGTATCCATTCTATGGCCGACCCGAAACCATAGACAGAGATATCAAAGATAAAGTAGGCCATAGGCGCGTATGTAAGTGAAAATTTCTCGTTTTTAGAAAATGAAAGTACATGCAGATACAGTCAAGACTGGCTTCTTCAGTAATTGCCACGCGAAGTTGCTAGCGGATACAATAATTAAAAGAGAAACAAGTACCAAATTAATACCCGCTATTAACGAGATGTTTTGCTTGGCTCGCCTATCTACGTATACACGTATACACTACGTATATACGTATAAAAACACTTTCAATTATTGCAACATGTTTTAAGGACGAAGTAGGACTTGTGATTAAATTATTGGTCGTATGAAGGTATACACCTGTATAATATCTCGATGCCCGACACCTGCCAGATCGACTTTTTTTTATTTGACTACTATTTTAAACGTTGCCTTCAATTGTCAAAACAATGTATTTATAGCAGATATTATAAAAAATGAAATATGTACAACTTCACAAAATTATCATATAATTAAATTCAAATTGAATATAATGTCAACAATATTCTGCCTTCCGCCCCTCAATATACGATTCCGTCTATTAAAATATTTTTATTGCTGGTTAGCTACAAAAATGTCCTGTGACAATTCCTTCGACTCGATTTAATTAAGTTCAATTTATTCTTCCATTAGCTTAACGAGTTGTACAGTTTTATTATATTATTGAGTTATTTTTACGTGTTACATTTTATTTCTCAATTACGTTATTTTATCGCTTCTAGCTTTATCGCCGGGTGTGTGCCAAATGTTGGTTAAAGTGGTTCGTTATGGGTGGTCGCTGAATAGGCTTTATCGATTGTTCTAGAAAATTCTACAACATGGCGGAATAAAATCGTATTTAGTCTGATTCAATAAAAATATTTTATAATTGCCGTAACAGATACCGAAAATATTTTTATAAATTGTTTATCGTAACGACGTCTGTGGATAAACTATCCATCGAAACAGATTTTAATCTCAAGACCAAAATGTCTTATCTGCCAACTACTGAATAAATATAAAAAAAATAAGTAATTTATGCGCCTTTCAAATTAGGAATACCTTCGTTTTAAAATGTCCGCCGTGTATTATATTATCATTATCAAAAATCTCTTTTTTTCGATTCAGTAGTACAAAAGTAGCAATGAATTTTATCCTTTCTATCTATCTACCTTTATTATATAGTCAGCGACTGCTCATTTGCATGGATGGTGGATGACTCGATTACAATGTAGTAAATTGGTCGTTCTAAGGATGCCAGTTAGTGTATGGTGTATGTATTCTAGAGCGATTTTATTGAATCTGTAATATTTTAACAAATATATTTCATGTTTTTTTGAAGAACAATATGTATTTTTATTTATTCTTACCGTTTACATAGAATTTGTTTACAGTTCCTACCTACTCTTGAGAGATTTTTAAGATTTATCGAAAAATTCCATGAACTTTTTTGTGCCTTTATTTAAAAGGAACAATATATGTCTCATTTGAAACGTCTCATCAGTACATACAGTGTTTTAACAATTTTATGTACATTAGACATTGAATTAACGAAATAAATTGTATGGATGGATGTTTGTGACCACACGTAATTGGCGTTTGGCTGGCTTTTTATTTTCATGAACTGGATTCACAAAATACGTTGGATATACTTTATGAATGTTAATCATTTATTTATGAAGCAGGACAGACAAATTGGGTTTGCATACAATATGAACTAGACTGCCTCGTTGATCTAATTATTGCAAGTGCAACAGCTGATCATGTGGTCTCTGAGTTCGATCTCAGATTCTACCAATTATTTTATTTTTCTAATTTGGAATCCATAATAGAAGTCTGCATTAGTTCCCGCTGTATGGTGGCACAAGCCAAATATTTCATCAAATAATCACGCCATGGTGAGCCACGCCATGTATGCAATAACCGGGGAACCCCGGGAGTGTATTACACTTCTCTGCTTACCCTTTTGGGAAAAAACAGAGGCAGGTGGTCGACACTTTGCTACCACTTACAACTCAATAAAAATTGACGACAGCTGCTTATCTATTAATAGGTATGGGGTCTAGGAAATAGTAACGGTCTATGAATAATTAGCCGCCACGGCTATGATTATCGCCGGTTGTTATTGACAGGTCATGTAGATAGAACTTCAAACCATAATAAATACAAACAGTTTGTATTTGTAAGTTTTTGTAAAAACTTTAGTTAAATATACAAATATATATATATATATATATTTAGGCACCTGTTTACCTTCTCTGAGATTAAATATTACCCAATGAATACATTGTATATCAAACTTATGTATTCTCAAGAATCATATAATGTTGTTTCTAAAATCTTAGGAAATTTGGTTTTTTATCGTACCTTTTGCGTATATAATAATAAAATTATATAACTACATGGTGAGAAAACTTCAAATTAAATTTAAAATAATACCTGCCTAAGTAAATACATTTTTATGAGATTGTTATAAAGATACTTTTTTATGAGATTGTTATAAAGACCTTAAAAATCTGGATTAAATTGTAATACTTCCACCAAGTAATATAATCTACAATTAAGAACATATTTGGTATTTACAATTGATGTCTAACCTGTTATGTATAGCCATAACATCTGAGTACCTACCTACATGACGCTGCATAGAACGCTATCGCTGCGCGTTTTTCCAATTTCGATAACCTAATTACCTACACGCAACTGGAACATTCCATGAATCGGCGGCGTGTTTCCATTTATGTTGCAATTTCCGCTATAATATGTTGAGGTAAATTTAAAAACGGAACGATAGTTGAATGTAATTAAACGACGGTCGATAGATTTCAATGAGTACTGTGAAGGACGTAGGCTCTTAAATAGTTATTATAATGGTTGGTCGTGTTGGTTGCAAGTGCGATTGACGATCGGGAGATCCCGGGTTCAATTCCCGGTTCGAACACTACAAAAAATTTCTAATTTAGATTTTCTAGCAGTGGTTCGGAGTCTGGATATGTGCCCGATGCATGGCAATAGGCTCATCACCTAATCCATAGTGGGACGTAAACGTAACCGGTGAAACGTGGGAATGTTCTGCATTCCTCTGCCTACCTCTTCGGGGATTCAAGGCGTGAAGTAACGTTTATTATAATGGTGTTTTGTTTATAAAAATTTGCAATTTGAAATTTTGTTGCTTGTTTGTTAGTACTATATAAGGATATATATAGGATTAATGTTCGTTGTATTGCAGTTTCATGTCTATTTTCCTTCTCAGAAAAATAGGAAAAGAATTTGCAAGGTTATCATTATGTGACATGATTATAATTCGATAGTAGCAATAGTAATCCATTCTAAGCTCACCCTCACCACCCTTATTAATAATTTCGTTGTATATATAAGTAAAATTGATTTATATGTATTGTAACTTTTTTAATTAACAAGTTAATTAAGTGGTTTTATACATAAATCTCACTCCTATTTACATAACTCTATTGATTAAGCGTTCTTACATAAATCTATTGATTAAGCGTTTAGTAAACAGTGACGTTTATCAAAAATTATAATAAATAAAATGTGAAGGACAAAATGCCTAGACATTCATTTCAGTTTAGCATTTGGGTTTATCCATGGGTGTTAAAAAAAGACATTGTCACAGAACACTTTATTTATGACACTTATCAACATCCCTATACTAACATATCACAAAAAAAATAAAAATAATACAGTTATACTAAGCAATAAAATTAATATATTAATTTAAATTACTCTTTTATTAAATTAACAATAATTAATTACATTAATTTAAACATGCAAGTAAAAACTAATCAGTCTTTGGTGAGAAAAATGCACAGAGGTTGTCCCCCTATGCTAGGCCGGGGAACAATTCTGAGAATGATTCACACCAGAAGTCTGATAGGTCCATTGACTCTGGTTCACTGAGTGGTGATGCTAAAGACTCATAGCCAAGGTCCGAGCTGAGACTTGTGTGGGCAGGCGACACTCCAAACAGGTTTTCTTCCATTGAATTTGGAGACAAACTCAGTGGTGACAATAACTTCATATCATATTCCAACTTCATTTCTGTGCTGTTATCTGTCAAAGAATTGAACTCGGTTTCCACTTTGATCGGAGTGACTTCCTCCACAATATCATCACATGGAACTTCTATTGTTATGCAGTCATTTTCATCATCAAAACTGGCATAAAATATGTCTCCTCTATCACCATTCTCTTCCTTTATTTGTACTGTGTCTTGAGGCTCTGTAATAGTTATGCTAGGATAGGGATGAGCGTAAGAGTGCTGGGCTAGTATCCTGTCAACATCATGCTTCATATCAATTTGAGTGTGATCTCCCACTATTTCACCTTCACTGGGTTCCAGGTACTCTGCTGTGGTCCCCACCACTTCACCTGCTTGAGGACATTCTGCAGTACTCCCGACTGGGACCTGTTTAAAAAAATTATGATTATTTTAAACTATGGACTGTCTTCAAAATATTTACAAACTTTGCTTTACACTTCAGAATAGGAAATTTTAAGAGTAATGTCTACCACCACACTGAGCAAGTAGTTGTTCAGTGACTTTACAGGGTTAATAGAATATTATAAATAGTTAAGATTATTGGGGAATAGTATTCCCCAAACCCATTTTATGGAGTATAATAAAGCAACTTAAAAATTAAATTCCATTCGTATATGAACTGCATTATGTATTCAATTTTCAAAGATTTTCTAGAAAATTTTACTTTTGTCACCTAATGTAATATATCAATAATATTCTATAGATTTGTGTTGTGACACTTACATCTTCAAGCGCTCCTGCAGCATTTGAATCAATCTCTTTGAGGAGTGACTCTGCAAGTTCATCGAGTAAGGTGGAGTCGAAATATTCCTGTGACTCAAGTTGTGTGAGGAGGTCTGCGAGAGGAGGCACAGTGCCAGCAGCATGCGCGCCGCGGGGATCGCCGACGGAGGCCCCTCCTTCTGCTGAGGTTGAGACGCTGCTGGTCCCGGGGCCCCCGCGACGGTCCTCGCCGCCGCCTCGCTGCGTAACGCTGCGTTCTCGCTCAATAGCCTTTCGTTCAAAGCTTTGAGATTCTCCACTTCACTCAAGAGCCGCTCATTCATGTCCATAAAATGCTTGATCCTACTTTCCATTTCATCCATCTTAGCTTTTTTCCTATCGCGTGATGTCTGAGCAGCCACGCGGTTCTTTAGCTTCCTGTAATACAACAAATGTTATATAGAATATATCTATGAATACTTAGGTTAATTCTGAATCTTTTTTTACACTACATTACATATCAGAATGTTAATATACATTTTTTGGTAAAATAAATTGACATGGTTTAGGTATATAAAATAATGTTTGTTACATTTGAATACGAAAAGACAGTTAATGGCAAACAATCGACAACTTATTACAAATGTATAATTATTTTGAAACAAAATACAACAGAACTAGGCCAGCTGGTAAAATCACCAGCGGATGACAGCTACGGATTTAGGTAAATAAAAAATGTAATCAAATATTAGTCAGGTTTTCAATTTTACAAACAATGGGCTTATTCCGTGTAAAGACCGCCAGACGCGGCTCATATAATATTTGCCCATATTACTATTGAATAGACGACCAATGTTAATTGAACTCCGTTATTTCCAGAATGTTTTCATGACACGCATGCACAGAGTGACTCACTTTCTTTGCATTTTTTCTTCCCATGTTAGATGGTCCAGTCTCCGTTTCCTTGACGGCTGAGGCGAAGCCAGGTCCACGACCGTGGAGTCAGCATCGTCCACCAGGTAGTTAGGCACAGTGATGATAATCGGCGCACTCATTTCGCTTGTTTTATCAAAATTTATGACACTAACACTCCGGATTCAGCTCTCATTGAAAACCTAAAGTCTTAACGATCGCATACTATTTTTACTTAAATACGGTATATATATTTGTTATACAATGTCTGCTAATTTTCGCCCGTCTACAATATACATTTGCGTCGTACATACTCAAGCTTGGGCAACGTAGTAAAGTGATGGTTGTATGTTCTCGATCGAAAACGCGTACGTGCTGCTTTTTGATTGGTCGATAGATTTAAAGTAGGCGGAGACATCAGCATAAAATGATTATTAGAAAGAGATAGATACGGACTCCCAAACAGATGATTTTATGACGCAATTTGTTGTGCAACCAAGGATTTTAATTTAATATTTAATACCTAATGCCAAATGAGTACCACACTAAACTGTTTGTTTTTTAATATTGACTATACGTGATTTTTTCCTGTTTATCTGTATTGCTACAATAATCTTTACTATTTGAGGCCACGGTTTTACTATGTGACTGACGCAATTATGAAGTAAATTGCGAATTGGCATTTCTTTTAACATATATAAATTATGATCTGTTCTATCCATTTCGCTATAATTCTAATTAATCCATCTGTATACAGGTTTTATGACATAAAACACTGGCCGGTGGTACCACATGGTTAACAAATGTGAATTTTAATTGGAAAACTTGAAAACTATGATATGCATTTGTCATCGAAGCAGGAAGATATGTTAACTAAATTTGACTGCTATAATGTAAGTTCACGCTTGTAATCCCCGAAGAGGTAGGCAGAGAAATGCGAAATACTTCCACGTTTCACCGGTTACGTTAACGTCCCACTATGGAGTAGGTGGTGAGTCTATTGCCCTGCATCGGGCACATATCCAGACACCGAACCACTACTAGAAAATCTAAATTAGAATTTTTTTGTAGTGTTGGACAGTTGGCAGTCGTACTTGCAACCAACACGACCAACGAAGGAGTCATCGAGGTCGAATTGAGACGATTTCGGTCATAACTCACGCTAGGTCACGCTGGCCAAATGTGGATTTGCAGATTTCACACGCTTTATAGATTTTTTTTCAGTCTAAAGTTTCTTTACAATGATTTCCCTGAGCGCTATTACAAATGATATATTTTTATCTTAAAACACATATTTTATAAGGAAGTATGTACCAGGATTTGAACACTAAGGAGGGAGAGGCAGAATTTCAAACCACTAGACTATTACCGTTTTATCGTGAGGTTTTTTATGGATTTATATGAAAATATTCTGCATTCCTCTGCCTACCTCTTCGGGGATTACAGGCGTGAAGATAAAAAAAAAGAAAAAAATTAAAGAAAACGATACTATTTTAGATTTAGATAAAGTTAGAGTTTTAAACATTTTACCAAAGAATACTCATACTCATAACTTTAAATATTTGTAGTATCATTTAAGCTGAAATTTGATGTACCGTAATCCGTACGGTTAAAATTAGTTTATATAGAAAAAACTTCGTCTCTTCATAATTGCTTTACTAGACGAAGCTCATAGAGGTAATATACAGAATACTGGATAACTTCTCTAGGACGAAACCAACGAATTCAAACCGAAAAACAAAGGTTGCAAGTTTCTATGTGGTAATAAAAAAATCAATTTCAGTTATCACTGCCCAAAAGTCACTGTCAAAATGTCAAATTAAATGGTTGATTCTCTTGTAAGTCGCGTTGCTAAATATTAAACAAGCAATTGAATCTTTTATTCCGCAAAACTTAAATTTACTAATGAGATGGCTTCGACAAGTGCAGATTCGCAATCTACCGTAGCACAGAAAACATGGGTGATGTCCAATAATATGGAGACGGTGGCTAGTGTTGATGAGATTTATCGATATGACAAAAAACAACAACAAGATATCCTTGCGGCGAAACCCTGGGAGAAAGAGTACGTTCATTCTTAATCCCATATCAAACACTACAGCACTAAAACATTAATGTAGGAAATTTGTATTGAATACCATAATAATGTCCTTAATGCCCACATGTTTTCTTTTTAATAGTAATCATTTTCTATCAGGAGCTCTGTATTCGTCAGCCTGAAAACTGCAAAAATAAAGATTGAAGAAAATCTTTTAAAACCTGAATATAATTATGTGGGTGCAGGGACCATTTTATAGTAATATGGAATCTGGACAAGGGGATTTTTTACACTTTTTTCCTGTTGCTAGATTTTGTAGTAGTTGTTCAGAGTCTGAAAATGTGCCCGATGCATAGCAATAGGTTTACCACCTATACCATAGTGGGATGTAAATGTAAGAGGTGAATCGTGGGAATGTTCTGCATTCCTTTGCTTATCCCTTCCGGGATTACAGGTGTGAAGTTATGTTAATCCCTCAACTTTAAATAATTACTTGAATTTTTATTTTAGCCCACACTTCTTTAAAGATATCAAAATATCAGCTTTGGCTCTGCTGAAGATGGTGATGCATGCCAGATCAGGAGGTACTCTGGAAGTCATGGGGTTACTCTTGGGTAAATGTTTGTTTTTTTTGTATAAAATAAACATAAATGCAGCTGTAAAAATATGTATCTGTAAATTTGTTAAATGACAGGTAGCCCTTGGTTGAGTGGCACCACAGTATAAATGGGGACTATATTTTATAACTAATATGTAATAGAACACATCTATGAGCAGATATATTATAATAAAGCAATCTGCACTATCTCTGTTAAGTAAAGGCATGCTACTAACCTAAATTATGAGTAAAGAATGTGTTTAGCCGAAGGTGTTATTTTGTATGAGTTGTAGGTTTTATGCCTCTGATTTCTTACTACAGGGAAAGTGGATGCAAACACTATGATTGTCATGGATTCATTTGCATTGCCGGTTGAGGGAACAGAGACTAGAGTCAATGCTCAGGCTCAAGCCTATGAGTATATGACTGCTTATATAGAAAATGCTAAATTGGTAAGTATATCATTGTAACCTGAATATTCTTGTATTGGATTAGTTTATATTTTTGGAATGATGCATAGTTCTGTTAAAGCCAGTCTTGGTTTGAATCCATAACTATGATTTCTGATTTCATCAAAGTTTACTGTATTACTAAAGATGCTGTAATGGTGTCCATGTACATGGCTAAGAATCTGACAGTGTTCTTTAAGATGTGTGGAAACACATTGCCAACTGCTGGTCCACACATTGCCCATTTTTGATTCTGGCATTAACTATTCTCATTGTGAGAGTAAATTTGTGTCCTATAGTTTATCAGTATCAATATTAACATCAATAGACTTATTCTGATGATGCAAAAGATATACATAGGTTTACAATATAATGTAATACCATACCATATAATACCAACCTGTAATTAATTCTGTTACACTAGTTAGCTTTTCTTTATGTATTATTTTATGGCATGGAATATGTTTTAGTGTATTGATTTAAATAGTTTATTGTTAATATACAGAAATTATTTATACAGGTGGGTAGACACGAGAATGCAATTGGTTGGTACCACAGTCACCCTGGTTATGGTTGCTGGCTCTCGGGTATTGATGTCTCCACACAGATGTTAAATCAAAACTTCCAAGAACCATTTGTTGCTATTGTTATTGATCCCGTCAGAACCATTTCAGCTGGAAAAGTCTGTCTCGGGGCTTTCCGGACATATCCTAAGGTCAGTATTAGTTAAGTCAGTCAAGTCTTTCGACTTTATAGTAAATAAGTATATTATATAAACAGCCAAATAAAGAAGTTCCTACAATTTTCTTATGAGCCAATGATAATATTTAATTTGTAATATTATTATAGGGTTATAAACCAGCTAATGAGGAACCTTCCGAGTACCAAACCATTCCATTGAACAAAATTGAAGACTTTGGTGTTCACTGCAAGCAGTATTACTCATTGGAAGTATCATACTTCAAATCATCAATGGACCGAAGGCTGCTAGATTCTCTGTGGAACAAGTATTGGGTGAACACTCTGAGCAGCTCCAGTTTGATCACAAACGCCGATTATACTACTGGACAGATATTTGATCTTTCTGATAAGCTGGAGCAGAGTGAGGTTTGCCTCGGTAAGAAAAATGGTCAGTTTTAAATAATATGATATCAAGTAAACTCCCTGTTTAATTCCGTTATTACATACCGGAACTTGTACCATATATAAGCAGTTGTGTACTAATATATTTAATACTATGTACTGGATTATGAGTTGTCTTGTGAATTGATGCTGTCTTTAGCCCAGCAATAAATGTTAATTATTCAGTGTACATTATTTACAGGTCGCGGTGGGTTCCTCGTGCCTGGCAATGATCCACATGAAAAACGCACAGAAGACAAACTGGGCAAAGCGACGAAGGACGCTTGCAAGACTACCATCGAAGTGATTCATGGTTTGATGGCACAGATGATTAAGGACAGACTCTTCAACAGTGTGAGTGGAAAAGCCACTGCTACTCCTATGATTGAATAAACATCATTTTTTACGATTTATCTGTTAGTGGTGCAATAGTTACTGCCAGCCTCAAGTGGAAGTTCAGTTTTAATGCATCAATTTTTATAAATGTAACTTGCGTAATCAGTTAAGATATGCGCAATTTCTTGGAACTGAGAGATGATTACATCATGGCCACACTGTTATGTGCAGTAGTGTGCCGATGTGTAATCACTTTAATTTGTGACCATCCAAGAGCCAACTTAAGATAGATATGAAATGTGTTTTTCAACCTGGCTATTTTTATATTTAGCGAGTATCAACACCGTTTTACGAAAATAGATTAACGCCAGCTGTAAAATAAAAATCAGTCTGTCATATTAACCTCTGGACTGTCGCGCGCCGGCGATGCGTTTTTTGTCTGTCGCCTACTAATTAGCGCGCGGGTAATAGTAATGCTATTTATCCTTTAAAAGATACTTATTATGTTTATTTGGCCTTCTATTATATAATACATTTTTTTACTAAATATAGTATAAAACACTTGTGGCGTAGATATACGTTCCGACAGTTTGTGGATACAAAATTTGGCGCTTAGATCTACGCTCCGAGATACCAGAGGTTAAATATGTTTAGCAAATATTGAAATAAATAGTTTTAAAAAAGCATTGATTGTTTATTTTTTTAAATTTTCATTTATTTATATGCAAATAGGAGTTGAATAAAATAAAATAAAACAAACATATTCCTGATTATATAAACATTCTGAAATATTTATTAACCAATTTACATAAAATCATTATCATTATGTACATCTTTCACATAGCTTTAGTTATACATAAAATCATAACATCTCACATCGTGGAGGGCTTTCTATTTAATCAGACACTATAATAATAAAACAAGCACCAGGTTGCGATATATTCTTTTTGTCAAGCTCTCTTTATATTAATGAAGAAGTAGTTAATGATTTATACAGCGCCGTGTACTGCACGAGGGGCGCGAACACGATTTCAGATTCCAACGTTAATTAATATACAATACTTCTAAATTTTAATATATATTGTGCTGGTTAGTGACTAAGGTGTTTTATCTCTGCACATCACCTACATTGCTCCGCATTAGGACAATGACCTGAATGTAATATTAACTTACATAAACTTTTACACTTTTGATACTTAATGACATTACACGTACTATAATAATTTGCCATAGCACAGAGCAATGTACTGAGCAGAGACGCTAAACTTAAATAGGATGTAAATAACATAAAAATAATACGAATAAAGTGCTTAAGTGTTAACGCATCCCTTAAATAAACTTGACGGGAGCT
Source organism: Mysoria sejanus stolli (assembly GCA_018245835.1). Taxonomy (NCBI): domain Eukaryota; kingdom Metazoa; phylum Arthropoda; class Insecta; order Lepidoptera; family Hesperiidae; genus Mysarbia; species Mysarbia sejanus. The sequence continues at coordinate 5,166 of DWEJ01000412.1, read as the reverse complement.
AAAAATAGCATAATAATTATAATTACCTACTATTTAAAGGCGATGTATGTATGTACGTGACAATTATTTACATTGTCACAGAATAAAAACTTCGGTACGTAAAGGAACAAGCTCACTCCAAGGAGGTGTAGCAAACCGGCACAAAATCTTAACAATCGGGTGAAAAAAATGCTTCGAAATTAGTTGGAATAACTGCCCATTACGAGACAATGTGAGTACAGGCCACGAGTACAATAAATAAAAAAAGATAAACAAATGTAAACTATGAGTTAAGACTACGTTTATACATGACAATCGAATCGTAACCGTAAATGTATCACACGTAAGTAACCGTATTATAGTGATATTTTTTTTTCTATTCGATAACCTATTTAAGTACATTTCCACATAATTTCCATCACTGATCTCTCTATACATCGTATGATACAATTTCACAATCTCATATTATTATGTACAAAACACGACAGTTATACTAGATTTCAAAAGATACCAACGCGTGAAACCCAATCTGCAGCGTCGTGACATTCACATTCAGCTTAACGGGAGATTATATCTTATTTATACTAAGAAGTAGAAATATAATTTACATGGATTATTCAAAAAAGTACAAACGAAAAAATTTTTCAACTAACATAATATGTTATGCTAAACAAAGCGCTAATGGGATAAATATTATTTTAAAATCCGCAAATAAAACATGGTTTTGTATAGGCTCAAAATTCTACTACAGGAATAATGTTTGCATATAGAAACTATTCCTAAAGTGCATAATGCATGTATGTAAGTATGAACATAATATACTTTTGATACATAAACAGTTTACATATAGTCAAACAGCGTCGGGTTTCACGCGACGGCGATTACGTTTTCAGACTCAAATTGCTTACTACAAGTTTTTTAGTAAAAATTATCTAAAAGTGGAATGTTAACCAATCTCTAAATTATATTAATAACAGCTAGCATCAACTCTCCACGCGAACTCCTGACAGACAGATCCACACACAAATATTTCGTATTCAAAAGGCTTCATTGGTTTTCATCATTCCGATAATGTATCACTTGCGATTTAAACGTATGTTTAAATTACAATTAACATTTATGTCAATACTGTTTGTTTGAATTGACGACATATTATTATTTATAACTACTCACGAATGTTTCACGAGGTCAGTTACATTACGATGAAAACTTCATACATAAATATATAGATCATATAATTAAGATTTGAGGCACAACTCTTAGAATAAATTTGACTTTCGGACTAAATGCTGTAAAAAATATACTCACAGTCGTGATCAGTTTTGTTGTTACCACGTTTTTATTACATTACGCGAGTTTTGGACATTTTCGTATATTCCATTACATGCAAACAATTCTTTTATGAATATTTCAATTGAAAATTATTTACAAAATAAGAAAAATATTTTTTTAACTACATACAAGTATTATTGTCTTAAACCATAAAGGCCATCTAGGTCTATAATGGCTATTAACTATTTTTAAATACTTTATAGAATAATGATTTAAGTTCAAATGAAACGCAAAAGGGCAACAAGAAAGAATAGTGTAATAATATAATAATAGTTGCAGTATTATTTAAATATTGAATTAGACCTACTAATAACCTTACTTTTGTAAGGTCTTATGTAACTTGACGGCAATAAACAATATTGATATTCTCGTACATAGACTTTAGTTGTTATTAAGTAACAAAAAACAATTTCAAGATATATCTTTCAAGAATTCTAATGTCCTTAGAATAATACTTCTAATCTGTCAGGGTTCGTCAAGTAATTTCTTCTGACGGTATGTTCATTAAATACATTTTTTACAACACTTAACCATGTAATTGAAGATTTTACATTAACAAAAATGTGAGTTAGAGCTGCCACATTTATAAAATAACACAATCACACATAAATGTTTAATAAACCACATGTTACAAGGACAAAGTTGTTACATATTCGATCTCCACGCGGTACACCCCCTAACAATAATCTCAATACCCACTATCTGATATAGTTGAACATTGTGTAAGCCACGACTATCACAGCCACTACTGCGGCAGCCGACAACGTCCCAATATTTACATCTGGTATTACTAGTTTCATTGCTCTTCACTAGTCATCTGGTCACGAAGCTAATTTGAAACCTGCCACATATGAATAGTTTAAAACATTTATGTTGCTCTTATTAGTCATAATCATGGAATGAATACACATATTCTATGTCTGTAATCATAAGAAAAATATAATCTCTCAAGTTCCTCAACATCCATGTATAACATGTGTTTTGTTTCATAGCATACTTGACTCAATAGAAAATTCCTTATCTAGTTTTAATTAGTAATTTTTTCACTTCATCCAATAGTATTTAAAAAGTTCCAACTATGTTTGATCCTTGGTTGACTTCATCACACAATGTAATAAGTGGTTTCTTCAAATTCATAGGATTTGTTTCCAAATTTGCTATAAGGCGACCAGTAGCATGGCTTGAGGTACAATGGGAACGGGCGTAGCGGTAACTTGTACCATAGCTGATGCTCGATGTACATTCATTGTTCACTGCCGGTGGCTGGCCGTCCGCGTGGTGCTGTGGTGCGAGCTGTGGTGCGAGCTGTGGTGCGAGGGTCGGCCCTCGTCAGTGGAACAGGTCCGCCGGGAAGTTGTTCACTTCCGCCTGCTCCAGTACCGGGTTGCCGTCCAAGTTGTACGACACCCTTATCCGTAACCGCAGAGGTGACTGTTGGATACAGGTGATGCGATATTGTTATACGCAAGAGACAAGATTTTGTGTTAATTGCATAAAAATTGTTTTTTTTTTGGAACATATTAATTTTCACAGTCAAACAATGCTTACATCTTAAGATAATAAAAGAATGGATTTTAGTAGTATCAAGGTACATAAAAATAAAAAAAAAATTGCTTACATTTGTTGGGTTGGTTATTTTCAGTACTTGTGTGATCTCACCCCCGGGTGTCAAGACTGTGCCAGACGGTGACATCATGTCGAGTTGGAATGTCTGTAAAATAGTTTTTAATGCTGTAATTTTTACTATATACGAATTGATACTACATAATATGGGTTCACGTATTCAAATATATAGGGTTTTACAAATTTTTTATATATTATTTTACGTCAAGTTCATAAACGAAATTTATATAATGTAGATAATGTATGAGATGAACAGTTTATAGCACGGTTGTTACGGATGCAAAAATTTTGACATCCGCAGATGCGGATTTGATGCGGATGCAATACGGATGCGGATTTTTAAGGGATAATTATTAAAATGGTAAACACAAGAACCAAAACCTGTAGGATCTCGTTACCAATGTGCGCCTTCCTATTCGTCAGTTACCGAATGAATGCAATAGCAATTACCAAAACAAACGCGAAGCACGGGCCACTCTAGCTCCGCCCGCTTTCTTTACATGTAGTTACTTGTTAATTTGAATCTGCATCCTTAAAAACTCCGCATTGATTGATGCGGATGTGAATGCGGATGCAGATGTCTGAATTGATGCGAATATTCCGCATTTGCGGATGCGGATGCGAATATTCGTAACATCCATGTTCTACACGGATCTATTAGAGTGAAAAACCTGAAGGCTCAAATGATCACTAAGACTTACAGGAATATGTGTACATTCACAAAAAATGCTGACGTTTATTTATTTATTTAAACTATATGAACCAGAAAAATACTAAATTTGACGGCGATTTAAACGGCAAACTCAATACACATAACATTCTCTACCAGCTAGTATTGAGCTAAACAAACATACAAAAGCAGTCCTTGCCTAATTTTCCCTTCTATGCGGCGCATGGTTGTCATTCTTCGGGTATGATTAGTTTCGTTCCCAACGAGTGACGCCTCGCGCTGTCTTGTGGTGCGACGGGCGCCCGGCCAGATCACCCGCGAGCCCGCCACGTTACTCACAAGTGAGGCCGCTGCTACTGACGGCTGTCACGTGTGTTCACGTGATTGTAATAACCGGAGGTGAAAATTATTAATATATCTTTCTTTCGCTCATTACGTTACGACCAATAATAGCATTGCTAACAGTTTGCGTTTTTGTAATGCAACATGCCAGCTCAGCGTGGAGACTATGGCCATAAGCTTTTTCATTCTGACAGGACACCGTTGTCTAACAGTGGAACGATACAATGATTGATGTTATTATTATTATATGATCACGCTAGATGCTTATGGGGTATGCAAATAGTGTCAAAAACCCTGACGTAACATGTTTTTTCTAAGTTCTCACAATGATGATGTTGAATAAAATATTTGATTTATTCAATTTTAAGATTATCCTATTTGGTTTCGCAACTCATCTCGATAAATTTAATCATGCACTGATTCGTTTACTTACGAGATATATGAAATTTTATCAACATACATATTATGTTTGTACATACGATACTCGTACCTCGCTATGAGCGGTAGCAGTTGTGGGGATTATGACATTCAAAGTATGTAAAATACAATCCTTCAACTAATATGTACGGATTTGTGAGACAGTTAAATAAAATTATTATATTTATATATCGGCTCGTAACGTTAGGCAACTTATTCGAAGGAATTTTACAAAGATTGTTAGTGTGTGATTGTGGTAAGAATATTTTCGGATAATTATTTAATTAATCAGCTCACATGCTGCCTTTTTAACCGACTTCAAAAAGCAAGAGGTTCTCAAATCGGCCGTTACATATTTTTTTTGTGTATGTACACGAATTACTCCGCCGTTAGTGGAACGATTTTAATTATTCTTTTTTTATTGTGTAGAGACGAGCTGCAAGTTGGTCCCATTTAAATATGGTTAGGATTCATCTAAGGGTTCTGGAGAAAATGAGCGGAACTCCTCAACCCATGTAAGCCATAAGTTCGCCGTTCATGAACCTATTTTAATGCCTTAATTTCGTGTGTGGACAATTGCTACAAGTTGATCCGATTTAAATATGATGAGAATCAGAGTGGGTTCTGGAGACAAAATATGTAACTGCTCAATCGATGGGTATAATTGAGTTTTGTTTGAAGCTATTTGGTGTAGGTTCTAATGAAATTGCCAAGCCAGTTCCTCACTGACTATTTAAGGGTCTGATAATGTGGCTCGGAGTCAAAATATGTAACTCCTCAACCGATGGGAATAATTGAGTTGT
>DWEJ01000411.1:0-17015 GCA_018245835.1 Mysoria sejanus stolli | reverse complement strand
TTATGTTTACGTCCCACTATGGAATAGGTGGTGAGCCTATTGGCATACATCGGGTACATATCCAGACTCCGAACCACTACTAGAAAATCTAAATTAGAAACTTTTTGTAGTGTCCGCCCCGGGAATCGAATCCAGGATCTCCCGATCGAACCAACCAACATGACCAACGAGGCATACTTTATACAAACACGTTGTTTATTTATTTTCATTATAATTTGGAAAATATGCGTATTTCTATCAATCAACATTTCAAATTTGAAAAAGACAAAGAATAAAAACGCATGGTTTGTACGTCTGCTATTATACGATTTTTTCCACTGTTATTATAATGAAATCACATACCACAACAACACCTAACATTTAAGTCTGGTGATATATTAAAAAGTAGATCGTTATTTTGAACGAATCTACAACTAATTTTATACGAGAGTAAAACAGTAAGATCGAAATATTCCTTAGCAATTTACAACTCCTCAAAATCTGGGCTCACGGCTGGTCTTGAGCCTCCATAAGTTATAATTATGTGTACACAACATCTTAACTACCCTCTCTTTGCGGTGACAAGTACTTGCGAACATCAAATATATAACACAACAAAATTAAATAACAAAACAGTCACATTATAATAATGTGTTTAAAAAATTACCAACAGTGACATTAGTATGACAACATCAATAATATAAACATCTTTGAGTATTTTCCAAATTGCCTGAATCAGTACATTCCTTAAATTTTCACTGGTTACGCGTAAGTAGAGTGAATAATAATAATTGGACAATAATTTCATTCTTAAAAAAATATTGGTAAATAAAAATATTTGTATAGTTTTGTCTCGTTCGCAAGTCCCTATCAACACCGATACAATCGCGTACCAAATAATAAAAAAGAAACAACATATAAAAAAATATGCAAGCTAAGGAGCAAACTAAAAAAAAAGAGTTTCAAGAAAACTTTGGAGTTTTTCAGAGCTCATTCTGTCTCTTTCAACATTATGGTGTCTACATAACTGTGAAAGAGACGATACCCATTTATACATACCGAAAAACTCCTGTAGGTACTTAAATAATAGAATTTGGACGCTTTATTCTCTAAGTACAAAATGCTGCATAACGTCAGCAAAACAGACTTAACATATACTACAGTGAGAATTGCTTGAATTAACCGCCATCTTATTATGCAACTACAACTAATTATCAATAAATATAAAACATAATTCAATTTTTGATACAAACATACTGGTTGGTTAAATAAAATAAATTATGTTAATAAATATAATTATTTTATCAATAACAGAGGACGGGAATGAAAGTAAAATTCATTCATTTACTAAAAATAAGAGGAGCTACAAGATGGCGGTCGTAGTAACATCATACAGTATAATATTTTGGTGCATAAAATTTATAAACATTAAAATACTACACTATTGCTTTGTGATTACAGATTCTTATAATTATAATTATATTTTAAACATTACCACGACAGCACTTTAAGGGACTTTATCTGATCATTAAACGAGCGAGGGAAATTAAATTATTTGCATTGTCATTGTACGACAATATGACATCGGATATTTGACTACTACTAAGTTAATTTGAGAAAGGAACACAATAGATTCGTTAATTCAATTAGGTGTTAATTATTATAATTACTTGGCTAAATAACTTGCGAGTATTTTACATGTCATAACGGATATCGTAAGCAGATTTTAAATATGACATAAACCTGTTCAAAGAATGTTCAAAGAAACGAATGCAGGACACTGACAATTCAATACAATTTTGCCTCGTTTTAGATTTGAGCTCTATGTCAATTTCCCCTAAATGTGTTGTCACGTTCATAAACATCAAACATTTAAATAGATAAAAAACAACATAACATCTGGTATGAAAAACTATTGCAGCCAATATGGAATGTGTGGTTGTAACAAAGGTTGCTGTTGTACAATAAACAATAATGGAATGAAATAGGTACCCGCTCAGTAACGAAAGTATCTAAGGAGAATAGTAGCTAATAGATGGCGCTAAATACGGTTTCATTTCATGTTCTTCTATGTAAAATAATTATATAATATAATATAATGTACAATAAAATTGATCAAAATTGGAATTTGTTATCTGAAACTTTGATTTGTTTAATCATATTCTGGCTTAAATCCAGTTGTATTTTCTGAGCATATAATAAACATAATATTAATGAATAAACATGGAGCAGCGCCATCTTTCGCTCACAATGCAGTTCACCTATCTTAACCTCCTCGCACCATAATTTACATTTAAAATTGTAAAAATCCAATAATTAATATTGCGAAATGAGATTCGAAATTATCTTCAGAGGCACGTATCAGGCTTTTGATTTTTTTTTCAATTCATTTCACTCGAAGGACGGACAAGCCAATGTAAAGATGACTAAAAAAATCTGTACAATCAACACTATAACTTAGTATCAGTTATTGTAAATCTATTGTAAAAAGTACCCTAATATCTATTGCGTAAATTGGTCCATATTTTCGTAAGTGGTCAATAATTACATGCATTATAACGAATTCCATATTATTTGTTCTATTTATCTTTATTATTTTTTTAACAACAAGAACTAAACAAGGAAACAGAGTTGCCAACCAATAAACACGAACCACTTATCTGGAAGAACAATTTATAATTTTTAAAGTTATATCTCTCTTATCTCGTTGAATGATTAGATAAATTCTTGTATCATAAACTTGGTCTTAGGTGCTGTGACTAAACAAGACATGATTTATACAACACCATCCTGTAGGTTACCTACAAAATCAATATTACCAACTTATTACGTGGCAAAATTGTGTGTATCTTGTAATAGTGTACGTGATATTTCGTTAAAATACCAAAATATATGCTTCAGCAACATTCTTTCACAACATCGGCAACTATTGTCGAATCATATTGTTCGAATACTGAATTATATCAGTCTCACAAGAATATGGACCAAAACACGCTAGTACAGTCAGCAACGATTTCTTAAATAGTATATTTTGTACAAGTAATAGTATAAACCGGTAAACTTTAAACTATTTCTTATTGAACTTTAATATTATCTCTCTATCTCTCTTTCCATCTATTTGTAACAAATTTTGAACGTCGTGTTGCTGACTATGCTAAAAGTGTAATGCATTAGTGTTAATACTTATCTTTAATAATTTACAAAAAATCATTGTACATCATTCAGGTATCTGTTATTGCGATGCGATCAACGTTTTGGTTTCACATTAATAATTACAAAAGTCGTACAGAAAAAGGAGGGTATTTTCAAAAATTAAATAAATCCAATTACAATTACCATAATCCACGTGAAACAATACGATTCGTTATAATAAATGTATTGTTGAAAATAAATATAGGTATATATATAGAACACAACCTCGAGTGAATGCAAATATGATCAATTAAATTCACATTACATTAAATCAGCGTCAAAGAAAACCGTACACTAACTATCCTACGTCGTACGCGCTACTGGTACTACCATATCTAAACATATATACTTTGAACATTCACAGTTTAAAAAACGACGTTGTCTTCATAAACATTATACCAGCTGCGACTTCAAGAACCCCGCTTAGAATATCCATTGAATGTACGCTATTGAATATTTTTTACACAATATATCTATATTATACGTATATCAACCAAGCAACAGTAATATATCATATCGTGAGAAACTATTACAACATAGGTAGTAGGTATGCGATGTCTTAATCAAAATATAGTTCGTTTCGGACAACGTCGCAGAAGCTGATCATAGTTTTTGGCTGCAATTGGTCCATGGGACTAACATTATTTGCACATTATTTTTAACAACATCGTGTAATTATTTCAACATAATTATATAGACAACAGCGAAATTCTCTCACGCTATAACACTGCGATGTACAGTAGAGTAATCTCTTTCATTTTCTATTATAAAGTATTTATTATACTTATAATATTTTGTTTCTGTAAGGAAAAAAAACTTACACCATTTCATTGTGTCGTGCCCTTGATGACAATCGAATCTTTAGACCCTGTGATAGAACCTAGCGCCGAAGATAAAATTCTAGATTTTAAGATCTAACACTACCCCTAAGTTAACTTAGTGTAATTGAAGTATCAGGTACATAGTCGGCGATTTTTTTCCTTTAATTTTATACTGAGTTTATTCATCGTATTCTATAATACATTATTCACAATAGTGTCTATGAGCGTTTTAAAAAGTTAAACTGTGATATTTATGCAAATATAAATAATTAATTAATTGTTTCAAATTATATTAAATATTTAAAGCATTCTCATTTATTTTTGTTTGAGTCGTAACAACTAAATAAACGGTACAGACAACGAAATAATAAAAAAATTGTGATGTACTTTGTCGTAGAATAAAATATTGTAAAAAGTATAAAAATACGCCTTTCTTCCATAAAAAGAAAAACGTCACTGCTTCGCTCTAGCCTTAAATTATTGCTTACAATATAATTTTTTAACTTTCCAAAACACTCAGTCTATATAATTACAACTTACAATTTATACATATAAATTGTACCGAGGTGCTTCGAAAACGAAAACAGAACATAAATAACATTAAACGTACGCGATACAATAATTAGAGAAGCTAGTTAAGTGTAGATGTCTACGATTAATGAAAGAATCCGAGGGGAAAGTTAAGTGGGGGTGGACATTAGTGGGAATTACCAATCTTCTATTCGTTCGCTTTGAAAAACGAGTTATGTTTTATTGGCGGGGGGTCATTTGGGTAAATTCGTTCGTGTCCAATATATTACAATGTTCGAAAATTTATAGGAAGATCTAAACTTATAGAGATATTTCCTATGTGGATAAGGCAAAACCCTTTATTAAGGAGCGTCAAAGGTTCGTTAATAAATTTAAAAACTTCTTATCTCTCAAAATATGACAAAAATATAAAATTTGAAAATATCTTCTTCCATGAACACGAACTGTAGAAAATTGAACATTCACAACTATATGACAACTAAAAGAAACCCTATTATGGAGAGGTGAAGAGAGTAAAAAAAATAGAAACATTCATTAACGTCTTAATTAAAATAAATAAATAAAAAAAATACTAGCTAACCATGTGCCTTCACCTCGGAAACCACTCGATGGGCGTACTACGAAATATTTCAAAACTTAACCAATCAAAGTTAAACTCGTAACATCTAAAGAGACTTACAACGAAGAAAATGAGGTAGATACAAATTGTGATATGGAATAACGAACGAGTCGAACGCAACTATAACTGAACCAATGATATCCGTTGTTCGAGGAAGGGTCCCTATAATGAGGATTTAAAATATTATACACGGGCATCACGAAGTTCCAATTGGTACGTAACACTTTGTACATGACAAGCTATAAATTAATAATATTCACAATAATTATTATGGTGTAATGTGTGTTCTTGCAAAGTAAAGCAAGAATTTAATTATGACGTTCTAAATTTGAATCGTAAAAAAGTTCTATTTCGAACGGCTGTCCTTTTTAATTATAAAGTGCGTAGCGGTTTCAGTAGCGTGAGCAGGATAGATTGTACAATCAATTTGTTCTATCACTAAATAATCAATTTAAGTCTTTTTTTACACTAATAAATTGTTTTATTCGTCTAAAATGGCCAAATGTTTATTAATTGCGTGGGAAATTTTGAAAATAGAACAATAGAAGATAACATAAAAAATTATCAATTGGAACTGTCGTGCGCACGTCTAGAGATTTACATTTATACATTAAAGCGTATTTAACTTGCATTATATTATGTAATATTATTCATTGTAACGATAACTTCATATAACTATTTCAATGTACTTTACATAATATTCATAGTTCGTTGTTATTTTAATCTTTTAATAATATCCATTTCATACTTTACAATTTATCTTTAAACTATCTAAATGTTAGGGTTCTTTTTTTTTCTTAGGTTTTATATTTATTTTGTAAAGGATCAACATCGTGTAGCGTCGAGTGTAAAACAGCGGTAAAAACGATAAAACGTAATATTAAATTGTATAAAAAATGTGCGTTCAATAAAATAGTAAGTGAAATCACGGGCGCATCCGGTAATAAGTTTGGATGAGGCACAATTTGAACGTTTAGAGTTTGCAAAAATGTATAGATATTCTAGATTAAGATGAAAATAGCTTTGTTTATTATTTAAATTGATTAAAAAGTATATTTTGTTTTATTTCTATAAACACTGCCCCACCGTGGTCACGCCCATGAGTGGAATACGCAACTGCCACGAACAATAAGTATATTATAGTTTTGGAATGTAAAATAAAGGTAACAGATAGCATCTGAGGCTTAGAACTGTACGAGAAAAAGAAATTAATAAACACTTTATAACATCGATAAATATTAATGTTATGTACATATGAATCCAGGTATCAAAACTTGTCTGTTTGGATATTATTTTGGTCGGTATCATTTACGCTAAGTTGCACTAACGGCGAGTAATGTTTCTCAGGGTTCAATGGAGGCACTGTTCGATGTGAAACACAAAACTACATACACGCGAAGTCGCGAATTCAAGACATAAACATACTTCACTAAATCGACCTACGTTATTGTCTTGATGCTAATCTCAGGCCGACAGCGCTATGTACATAGGCTCAAAACGACCCCATCGTATTTACATACCATTTGAAGCGACAAGGAAATCGATTGAACAATATCGATAATGAGCGTCAGGGTTAGTGTATACTGACGTATCACCCGCTCGTTGGGAGCACTACTACCGACTCTACATACGTTCGATAATAAACGAAGGACATGAATCGATTTTTAAATCGCATCCGATCGATTCATTCGTCGATTAAAACAACAACGCGCACACTTACGCCCGCGAGAATAACTTCACGTGACACACGAGGACACTTCGGACCGACCTATGTAGTATGTACAATAACTATAACATTAATTAATTACGTATTACGTACCCGTACTATTTAGCGAAATCAACATTACTCGCAGAGTATGTTGCTAGGAACGAAACACGCCAAGCTATTCTCGCGTCGACTCGTTATATATCTGTACAAATCACTTTTTCTGTGCTTACTATACATTCGGTGCCGGTTCGACGCCGCTGCAGGGGCCGCCTACCCCCAATGTAGTTCTGTGTTACTGACCGAGGGTTGGTTCAACCGTTCGGTTCGAGCGTGGGTTGAATTTTGCTGTTGTCGAGAGTGAATTCGGTGCTTCTGTTGACTTCGGAGTTCATGTTGTCGTCGGGCAGCTTGCTGTAGGAGGCGGCGGCGCGCGCGAGCCGCGGGGCCTCGTGCTCGGGCGGCCGCGACGTGTCCAGCAAGCTGTAGGCGACGGACTCGTCCAGCACCGTCTCCGCGGTCGTGTCGGCGTCGATCCGCGACACGTCGAACGCGTCGTACCGACGACCCTTCCTCATTCGTCCGTTAGGGGTTTTCGACTGCAACAGCGTAGAAAAATAAATTTAAGACTTCTTATGTAAAATGTTCTTTTTAACGTTGATTACGACTCGATTTTTATTTATTACCTTTAGAATGTTTATTTTTATTCAAAGTATTGAGAACGTTAGAACTGGTAAGAATATTCACGGCAATAATTGGTGATTAATTTCCATTCATCATCAATGTTAAGCTATACAAAAGGTTGAATTACTACTAAGGCACTGATTAATTGTGAACCAAGTACCGCAATGCGACAACTTTATGAGCGCTACAAGATTCCACAGTCAATCAAAATCTTAGTAAATTTTCTTGAAGAATATGAATAGACAAACATAAAAACTCCTACCACTGGGAATCGAGCCTAAGCAAAACAAAATCTATATCTGGCACACTCACGCCTGGGTTTTCAGTGATATGGACGTGCCCATTGAGCAGCGGTTCGCCCACCTCCCTCATCCCTCCGTTCGCAAGCCGAGCCCCCGCGGTGCAAATGCTCTGTCAAACAACACCTAACAATAAGCATCGACATGCACACAACACGCAGACGACAACGAATAACATAATACGCCCTTTAAAATGTTTGTTTTAACGACAATTGAACCTGGGGCTTTCAATACTCGGCAGGTCGATGTGGTGGTTGTTTTGCCAAAATATTATGTTGAAGAATTGTCCCAATGACGGAGTGAATTAACATTAATTAACTTTTTCTTTAACCGTTTATTTAAAAATCAGTAAACAAAACAGTTCAAGAACTAACTTTAAATATTATGAATAAAATGATAACGTGGTAAAATAATTTTTATTAAGTAAACTGGAATCCTATCTAATGGAGTGACGGAGTTTTCTTCTCTACAAAATGCCTATTAACCCTCACTTTGCAGTGCCCCAGGGTATGTCTAGAAAGAAAGACTCAAGCAAAGCATTCCACTTCTTGAACGCTACCATTTTCTTATAAGATGTAATCTGTACAATACTATTAAAAACTAAAATGTCATTAACCATGTCTTCATAACTGTATGAGTAATTTGTTAATTTTGATCTCTGCTGACAAACGTGACTCCCCATATAATGTACATTCGATATCGACCCTTCTATATTCCAGTGTTGGAACATGGGTCTCCTCTCAGAATGAGAGGGTTAAGGCCATATTTTGCCACGCTGGCCAAGTGCAGGTTGGCAGACTTCACAGATCCTAGAGAACATTTTTTTAGAGGACTCTAGGAGATTTCCTTCACCGTAATAGCAAGTGATATTTAAACTTAAAACGCACATTTTTAAGAGGTGCGCGCCAGGGATTTGAACCCGTTCTCCCGGATTGAGAGGTCGAATTACAAACCACTAGGCTATCACTGTCTATAATGTACATAATGTACATCCTAACTGCTAAATCACACGTACTAACCTTCAATTCAGCACGCTCCTCGTCGCCCGTGTCGTCGCCAGATCCTCTCCGTCTAGTTCTGGAATTAATGTCAGTGTGTATAAGTACGTACTATATATACGTATATATACGTATATATACGTATTACACGATTGAAAAGTGTAGGTCACACTAACTTATAAACGCATCATCACTCCCATAATCTCCGAAGAGATAAGCAGAACAGTGTAGAATACTCCCACGTTCCTCCACTTACGTTTATATCCCAGTCTGGTGATAAGATTATTGTCATACACTACGCATATTGCCAGACTCCGAGTCAGATTAAAAATTTCAATTTAGAAAAATTCAACAGAACACGAACCTTCATTGGAATGTAGGACTGGGCCAGTAAGGCAGTAACTATATTGTTTTTTTAGTTTAATTATAAACTTCAAATTTAGCTTAAGTTTTACGGGTTCCAGACCCGTTAGATGTTGTTAATATAATATGTAAAGGCTTGATCTTGAAACTCAGTGGAAGTTTTAAATGGAACCGTGGCGTTACCAATGCATATAATATTTAAATAATAACAACCTTTAAACTTAAGTCAAGTTTTTAATAGAGCATATTAGGCATTATCAAATAAATGGTTAAATTTGTTACCTATTAGGCGATTGCGTCCTTTTCCTTCTGCGCCAGACGCAGATAGCGGCGACGACGGCCAAGCAGAGCAGACACAGCCCGCCACCAACACTGATCCCTGCGCGGACATAAAACAAAATAATCAATACAACACGATCATTGTATAGCCAATACAGTATAGCTATCTGAGATGATAGAAATGGAGACAAATACGAAAGGCGGTCTGATCGCTAATAAGCGATCGCTCCCAACGTATCATCACGCTTGTAATCCCCGAACAGGTAGGCAGAGAAGTGTAATACAGTACCACGTTTCATGAGTTACGTTTATGTTCCATTATGGAATCGGCCACATATCATGACTCCGAGCCATTATTAGAAAATGTAACTAAAAAAAATCTAGTAGTACTCGTTTCGAGATTCGAACCTGGGACCTACCTACGTGGCAGTCTAGCATTGGTGATTTTAAAAGAGCAAGATTACACAATGAAGATAAATCAAACATGTATCATATATATCATGGGTCTCTCCATAAAAAATGTTTTGAGAGAAACAGAAAACCCAGCAAAGTGGTATTAACTGATACACACCACCACCAAACACTTTCTGATGCACGACCTTGATTAATGAAGACGCGACACAGAAATAGATCATATATGTACGTATGTGACTTACACAAATACAAGTTGACATTGTGAGGCGGGCGCGGTGGCACGTTGAGCATCTGGCTGTGCTTGCTGCGGCCGGTGGTGATCACCATCACGTACACCGGCAGGCTGGGCTCCAGGTCGGTCAGCTGCGATTTAAATGTATACAATTACAGAAAACATAAAAGCACTTTTTAAAATAATTACATGTATTTAGACACATCCATATCCGTCCACAATATACAATAAAGGCTACAAGCAAAGCTTGTGCTATACGGTAACCTGATGACTGATGTATGTCTACTTTAGACATACATCTATATACTTATAGTATAAACTTTTATACCTTTGACGACATATAACAAAGTGACAAACATGAGTTAACCGATCAACGACCAACGCATTAGATTATACACGTTAAATTTTATCAAAGGCTTGTGACACATTACAAGAACTTTTGATGTACCTTTTCGGAATTCATCACACTTATGAATGTGATTAAACAATGTGAATTTCCAATGCCAATTGCCAATTCTATCCTTATTTCGATATAGGTGTTGTTTCATAAACATTTAACAATACACGGCTTGTTTCTCTTCTGCACAAAAAATATAGCTCACCTCCACGCTGCTCCCAGTTACGTTTAAGCTGTACCATTTCTCCAACGGAAGCG
Source organism: Mysoria sejanus stolli (assembly GCA_018245835.1). Classification (NCBI taxonomy): domain Eukaryota; kingdom Metazoa; phylum Arthropoda; class Insecta; order Lepidoptera; family Hesperiidae; genus Mysarbia; species Mysarbia sejanus. Next base: position 6,244 of record DWEJ01000411.1, on the reverse strand, counting down.
TGATATTCTGTCCGAACCGCACCATTCGAGGGCCAGGATCGCTCCACCACACCGTCACGCCATTGCTCGTGTACGTGTACGTAAGATCTTTTGCTTCTGTATGTAAAAAAAATATACATATTCATACATATAAAAGTATCTCAATAGCAAGTAATCCTGGCAACCTTTAAACAACAAACAACAACAACTGTCTTTCTCCAACGGTTCTGTTTTATTCTCTTCTAATAGGAAATACATCGAGACATTTCATCATACGAGAATTATTTGTTTGACGTTACATGCCTTACATACTGACATAATCTGTTACTAATATTCTCAGAAAATCTGCCACCAATATTGACCTATAATCTGTTAATAATATTAACCTATAGTTTGACACTAATATTAACCTGTATAATTTGACACTAATATTAACCTATAATCTTACACTAAAATTAACCTATAATCTGACACTAATATTAATCTGACACTTATATTAGTCTGACACTCACTTGTGTCCTTCCAAGCGGGTACCTTGAGGATCTGACTGTGTTCGATGGGTTCATACCCCGTTACCATCACGAACGTCTGTTCAGAAGGATCTAGACCGTGGATCTGAAGCAAATAATTTAAATTACTACATGTAACATCACTGTACATGATTTTCTAAAGAGTAATAACTTCAAATTTGTGGCCGATAACAAATCATTTTTTGATCTTTAGTTTTTGTTAATCAAACTGGTTGGTCCTAAAATAACAAATCTGCATTTACAATCCCTTTGTGCGATAAAATTTATGAATAGCAAAATGTTAATTTGAAATTTGATTGCCTCGTTGGTCGTGTTCGTTGCAAGTGTGACTGCCGATTGGGAGGTCCCGGGTTCGACTCCCGGGTCGGATACTACAAAATTTTCTAATTTAGATTTTCTAGTAGTGGTTCGGAGTCTGGATATGTGCCCGATGCATGGCTATTAGCTCACCATCTATTCCACAGTGGGACGTAAACGTAACTGGCGAAACGTGGGAGTGTTGTTTTGTACTTTAAAAGAGTGCTGGGAGTTTTTTTCTCCGGCTTTTTTCTCCCGATCTACCATAGCCTGAGGGGCGCACAAAGCCGATGTACATGACTTAAATATGACTTTCATTGAGTGTATGTATATACCTTATAATGAATAAATAAATTTGAATTTGAATTTGTTCTACATTCCTCTGCCTACCTCTTCGATTACTAGCATGAAGTTACGTTAATTTGAAAAATACTACCAAAAGAAATGCGTTACCCATTTGCTTCTCAAGCTATATTGGTGTCATGATAACGGGACTTGTGAAGAAACTCACCGCAACAGTGGTCCCCACAGTGACAACAGAGGGCCATTGCTCCACGGGTAGCTCGAGCTCCGACCTGTAGCGCACTATGTACCTGGCCGGCGTGCCGCTCCACGACACCCGGAGAGTGGTCGAGTTGATGAACTTATACGTGAGGTTCTTGAAGCGTGAGGGACCTGAGGAGGAACGCATCGAAATTTCAATCAAGTAATTAAATCGAGTAAGCAGTGATAGCCTAGTGGTTTGAAATTCGACCTCTCACTCCGGGAGATCGGGTTCAAATCCCTGGCGCGAACCTCTTAAAAATGTGCGTTTTAAGTTTTTAAATATCATTTGCTATTACGGTGAATGAAAACATCGTGAGGAAACCTAAGAGTTCTAAGAAAAAAAAATTGTTCTCTAAGGCGTGTGAAGTCTGCCAACCCGCACTTGGCCAGCGTGGTAGACTACGGCCTTAACCCTCTCATTCTGAGGGGAGACCCATGTTCCAGCAGTGGAACGACAAAACGGGTCGAACAAAAAACTCCTTGTACCTATATTTATGTATATTTTATTTTTTGTAATTCCGAATTCCATGTCATGTTCGTTGTTTTATAGTCTGATAGTCTGATATGTAACGTTGTCAAATCAACAAATAGCCGGAATTTAATTTATCCGGCTATTTTCACAAGCGTTTTCTGATCTCTCGATGTCCTCTTTAACGCCATTGATTTAAAAAGGGGGTAAATACAATTCAGGAAAAGTAACATCAGAAGTTGAATCGAAATTGACTGCTCATAACGTAAAGTTTGATCATCGAGCTAACGCAATAAGGAGTTTGGCACTAAATATCTTGATTTAAAACAAAGTGGAGGAAGAAATTAGTTGAATGTTGATAATTACAATTGTTCCTAATTTTATTAAAAGCAGCATTCAAGTGTTTTCTCTTTAATTACTTGATCAGTGATTTAAAGTAAAATATCAACTCTCAAATCAAAACCCATGCCATATTTCCGATTTTATTTACGTTTTAAAAATTTCAAATTATTGTTACATTAATAATATTAATTTTAATATGATTTATAATTTTATTTTAATATATAAATTAACTTTTTAAATGATCAACTGTCCTATGTTACTTGAATTACAATACATAACTCGGTAAGTCAATGGTAAACAACTCTATATTTAGGTAGCTAAAGTTGTTCGCTCATTGCACTCAAATGCAATTGGTAACGACGGCATTTCTCTTGAAATGATGCTTTTAATGCTTGCTGCGCACACACTTGAGATCATCACGCACATTATCAATAGATCTTTTAGTTCCAACACGTTCCCTGCTATCTGGCAGCATGCCCTAGTTAAACCGATACCCAAATGTGATAACCCCACTGAACTCAAGGACCTTAGACCAATAAGCATCCTTCCATGCATCTCTAAAGTATTAGAAAAAATTGCTTGTGACCAATTAAAGCATTTCTTGGAGTCAAACGATATTCTGCCCGCCGCGCAGTCTGGGTTCAGGCAGGGACGTAGTACTTCTACCGCGTTAATGGCAGTTGTAGATGATTTACTTACTGCGCAAGCATTGGGAGAAGGCACTATTTTGGTCCTTCTAGATTATACCCGCGCCTTTGATTGTCTCAACATCCCGTTACTGCTTTCTTAGCTGTCTTACTATGTGTTGAGCGTTGAAGATGTACAATGGTTTGACAGCTATTTCCGACACCGCTCCCAGCAAGTGATTTTAGACAACATGCAAACTGGCGGCATTTCTTCGCGTAGACAAATAAAAAGAGGAATTGCACAGGGGTCTATTTTGGGCCCTTTGTTGTTTATATTATACACTGCCGACATTATTCATCAAATTCAGTATTGCAAGTATCACATATACGCAGATGACGTTCAAATTTATATACCTTTTAGGGCATCGGAGGTCTCTGCTGCTATAAATAAATTCAACGCTGATCTTCAACGACTATTCATCTGGTCTAAAAATAATACCCTCGTTCTAAATCCACAAAAAACAAAATTCCTAATAATAGGTACTAAAAATTGCGTTAAAAGAGTCACTGCGACCAACCCCTATATTCACATTAATAATATTCCCATCCAGAGAGTATCGGAAGCGCGCAACCTGGGCATCCTCATGGACGAGTCCTTAAGATTTGAAAATCACGTTCTTAAAACAGTTCGGAACTGTTTCTACCGTCTAAAAGTAATATATAGGATCAGGGAATACATAGGCCGTGATCTTAGAATAAATTTATGTGACTTATTGGTATTGTCCAAACTAAACTACGCTGATACTGTTATAGGTCTCATTATCTGTTATAAAATCTCATTCAGCGTGTGCAAAATGCCTGCGCAAGATTTTGCTTTGATATTCCACCACGTTCTCATATGACTCCGTACATCAACAGCGCAAACATTTTAAAAATGAAGCATCGAAGGCTATTGCATTTCGCATCTCTGCTGTTTGGTATCATTAAGCACAAATGCCCGCCCTACCTTTATGAAAGATTACATTGGTCTAATCATAATATGTCTAATGAACGCGCTGGCTTCCGCCTAAGTTATCCTATGAGTTGTAATGCTTCATTTCGGGGGAGTTACAGATATAACTCAACAAAATGTTGAAACAATCTGCCACCACCGCTCCGAAATCTGAGATCACTGGTTGGCTTTAAAAATATGTATAAAAAACATTTAATGAATATACAAAAAAGTCTATAAAAGAGAACTATAAAAATCAAAAGAGTCAATAAAAACTCACTCACTCACTCACTCACCCAAACCCACACACACATCCACATACGCGCACGCACGCAAACTCACACTCACACGCACACACTCGCTCGCACGTACATACCTCCTCCCCTTATACATACACAATAGTAACCCACACAGAGCGCATATATGTAAACGTATATAAACAAGTATAAGTACTTTCATCTAAGTAGTTATTGTCTTCTAATTGCTCCAGTACCTTTTAATGTGTCTCTTGCATCGTGAAAATCACTCGTTCCTGTGTAAACTTTGTAATTTTATTCTTTTTATTGTACTGTTGATACTTAGTTTCTTAAGCCTGCTCGCCGGTCCGAACTGTCCGGTAAAGGGTAGCACTGAAAATCAGTGGCAGTGACACGTCGCTGCCTAGGCTGAGTGTGCCCTTTTTCGTCTAGCCTAAATCATCAGTATTGCTTTTTTTTTTTTTCTTTTTTTTTAATTGTTAATTTTGTATCTTGTTTTTTCTATTATGTGTTGATTTATGTAGGTTACATGAAATAAACGTTATTCTATTCTATATATCACGTCCCTTACGGGGTCGGCAGACAGCATCGGGCGCCACACAATAATTATCCACGACTGGCTGTCTAGCCGGACCCACACATTCTGTACAAAGATGTTTGCCTATTAAATTAGTTATGACATGTAAATGGAATAAAACATGTGGGTATATATGCAAATATTTTTCACATATTTACACATCAACGTATATTACACGACTCCTGAAGGGTGATTGCCCATTATCCCAACGCTGAACATGTAGGTACATTTATTCACGTTCGCAGAACACAGTTTGTCCTCCTGTCCATGCGGCTCAGAGGAACTAATGAAGGTTTGCTTCTAATTGCAGGTGCTTGGCGTGTCCCAGCAGCAAGGGCCCCGCGGACAGCGCGCTGGACGACGAGCTCGCGTACGACGAGCTGGACTACGGCGAGGCGGTGGACGCGCAGGCCGTGTAGCGCCGCGCCTCCGCCCGCCCTCCGCCCGCCCTCCGTCCGCCCTCCGTCCGCCCTGCGCCGCGCTTCACATGCTCTTATTGAAACAAACTGCAGTATATATTCATTGACTTCAAAAAAAATTAAAATCACTTGCTAGATAGAGTACATCCTCCGATATGAATATTTTTTAGACAATGAGTTAGTTTTTTAATAATTAGAAAGTTGGCTACTCCTTTCAGCTGTCTCTGGAGGCTGAAATCGTTTATCGTTTTCAGTACCTTATATATTTGAAATTCCAGAATTTAAAACATATCAGCGACTCGAAATATTTTTTATATATTGTCTTTAAAGTAAATTTGCTTTATTGTTATGATGAAGTAACTGCAGCCATCCATTTTGTATTAGTTTTTATTGGATAAGCTGGATTTTAAAGTAAAATTAAGTAAAATCTTTATGTAGTCAGTAGAATGTATTATGTGCCTTCAAATGGTTGCGTGCTATTCACAGATGAGTAGAGGATTTTGTTAAAAGTAAAAATGGTTTAAGTTATTTACTTGCGATTTATATTATATAAAGTTGCCTAAAAACATTTAAAGAAAATATTAACTGAAATTCTAAATATCCCTTATAATTATTGTAAAATGGTTTCAACACCAAATCTCAATTTAAAATATATCCAGAGCAGATTTTTCATACACGTCCATCATAAATTTTAAGGGTATATTAGCATTTCTGAAACTTTAAAAAGCAAAGCAGATTCTTTCAGATCTGTGCTGGTTTTCACTTTTCTTGGCTGTGAAGGCCCCGCAAGCTAAGCCTGCTATTTTAACCAGTGTTGTTAAATATTTAAAAACGTCCATGTTTTTTGATCAGACAATTATGAAATTATTATTGTAAAGCTTTCTTTATTGGGATATAATTTATAATCGATAACTTGTATTATTGTATGCAACGATGAGATGCTATCTCATCTTATTTATGAAGTTTTTAATGGTAGTGTTATAGTTATCTATTATGTCTCGTTTCCTGTTCACTCGTGCCTATACTATATAATTAAGAGGATACACTGATGAAACAAAAATGATGAACTAAATAAAAAGCTAATAAATATTCGCGAGTTACGCTCATCACAATCATTCATTCTGTAAACGAGCCTTTTTTTTATCTTCACGCCTGTAATCCCCGAAGAGGTAGGCAGAAGAATGCAGAACACTCCCACGTCTCACCGCATA
>DWEJ01000410.1:0-17018 GCA_018245835.1 Mysoria sejanus stolli | reverse complement strand
TGTAATGCATTCTATAGCGGAACAAAAACGAAATTGAAGAAACGTGGGAGTACTCTGTCTACCTCTTCGGAGATTAAAGGCTTGATGTTACGTTTTCAATCTTAAGAAATATGTGCATTCGCTTAACGTTTAATGATTATAGGATTTCTATGCATTTTTAGTGTGCATGTAAGTACATATTAACGCATGTATGTTCAAATATCCAACGCTAATATATTTGTCAATGTCTAACTTCAGTAGTGACCATAAGTGCAGTTATCAACTAATTAGATATATGCCTACATTTTACGATATCACGTAACCCTGGCACAACTGTCGCGCAATGTACTAGTGATTTACATTGGATCTGGTCATAGACACAAATATTAACTAATCATTACTTGACGTAACTGTAAAGGCTTAATTTAGAAACTCATTTGATGATGTGAATAATTTTCACACAATCGAATGTTTTTTTTTTGTAATGGATGTATTTTGAAACGGTTTTCGTTTAAGAGATTATAAAGTTTACATTAAATTATGTTATTAACCAACGTTGAGATAATAATTTATATGTGTTATTAAATGTTTAGTTGAAATTGTACCGTGAGAAATAAGTTTGTAACAAGAAACATGGCTTCCAATTTGAAACATAGGTATGTTGTACCAGAAAACGAGTAAATTGGACTTCAGGTGTTATTTTATTTGAACATGAATGGATTTACTTGCGAAAGAGCGAGCTTAATTTTCTTTTACACCATGTGTTTTATACATAATAAAGATATATTACATTTAAGCTATGTTATTGTATAAGTGTGTTTGTGTACATAATTCGCCAGATTACACAAAACGTAAAATGTAATTTTTATACATACTTAAGCAATTTTATTATTATATAAATTCGATGTAGGTACACAAAAGCATACGGATTTTAATGTTAATTTATTACTTATTCGTTATTGCTCCGAGCGTCAAAAGCTTAGGACGAGTGACGTCACATAGACCCGAAATACATAAAGATAGCCCCGAAAAACGTAGGCAAGTTAATACATATTAATTATATACATACATTATTAACCCCTTTCTCGTTCCACCGTGTGACGCGGGACCTCTCGTAAAATAAAAATCATAATCATCAGCCTGTTGTAGTCCACTGCTGGACATAGGCCGCCCCTGAGGGTTTATGCCCGTAATCCCAAAATGGTTGACAATAGGATCTTAGGCTTAGTACAAACACAGCGTCATCCTAATAAACAGGGTGCAAGAAAGGAGCCTCCCCGAGCGGCGTATATGTCTTATTAAGTACAAACATACACTGCCCGGCGCATCCTGGACATTGCGACTAATCCTTTCACCACGATGTGTGATCACTTACGATCAGCCATCGACTCGACGAAGAAGAATAAAATCGTTATAAATGTAAAATTGTACACTACGCGGTTTGCCCACAACGTGTACCCGTACAGAAATGCTTAGGCCGACGTAAAATATGCACAAATTATTTATAACACGCATATTGTTCACGAATCGAGTCGACGGCGAACTCGTCGACCACGCTGGGTTTAACGTTGTGAATGATTGTTATAATACGATTTTTTATCATGAAATTAGTGCTGGACTTATATCCCGTTTATGACTATAGGCTATTTATTCCGTGTTGGGCCGTGCCTGTGCTTGTAACTGTAGGAGTGCGTTACATTCCTCTGCCTACCTCTTCGGGGAAGTATAGGGGTAATGTTACTTTTTTCGCAATACCGTCGCAAGTGATCGTTCACCCAATTTGATATTTTATTAAGTGTCGATTGATTCTCATTCAAATGTATATCGATTTTGTAATTGTTAATTATATCATATTATAGTGAAATTGATAACATCCGGCGTAAGCTCATCGACCGGAAGACCCGCGGAAGCAAATTTCATATCCGTCCTTATACACGTACGGTAAGTTATAGCTTCTGGGTCTGCTTTTACATTCAAATAATAACAATTATTTTTTTTATAATAGGTCTTTTGAGTGTTAATAAATATTCTCCGATTGTTGTTATGATTTAATGGGTGACGAAAATGAAGTCTTTAAAGGATCTAGGGTAATCACTTTAGAATTTAATCCAGTGTATATTGACGATATAATTATAAGCTTCACGATACGATACGGTTACAATAGCGGAATCAAATATATACCTACCTGAAAACATCGATAACAAATTTTGTATAATAAAATTATTTGTAAAGTGTCAGATATGTGCTATTAAAATAAATAATTATTAACAATGGGAATTATGTTCAAAAATACTGTAGTTTAAAAATACAATAACATAATTTTGTATGATTTAGTAATACATGTAAAACGGATAACATGATCATGAGGTGTATAAGGACCGAAGGAAAGACATATTTGGTGTTAAGTGCTCTCTGTCTTCCCCGTAACGGACTTCACGTGATGCTATCAGAAAATAACTGCAGTAATAATAGATATCTCATTATTTACAATTATAAGGTGTTAAGACAAAGAGAAAGTGTTAAACTAGACGTAGGTAATTAGCGGATGCCCCACATGTCACTTGACTTGCGAGTATCATGTCAAATTAGATTTCACAGATCAATGAATAGTGGCATTGATCGTTTAAGATACTTTAAGGTAGCCTCATTTATTTGTATGATTATAACATTACTAAACACTAGTAATGTTTAAGATATTTTATCTTTAAATTTTTGTCCCAAATCACCGCATCTATGTATGTATTTGGTGTATAACGCCTGTGAAAGTAACACTTCATGTATGTCAACATGATTATAACGTTAATAACGTGTATGTCATATGTTATCATTAAAATTATTTGTTTTGCCGCCGCATCAGCACCACGTGCGCGTCTGATACCTGCTAACCGACTTAATTGTAAAGTTCAAATAAAACTAGAAAGATCTCGACGTCTTATTTACCTAAATATATTGCATACTGCTTACAACTATATAAAGCAACTTAATATGCAGGCAATCAGCTAAGCGCTTGATCGTGTTTTGTTTTTTGTAAATATATTAAAACAAAAATTATTACCTCCACATCTCATGACACATTGCACTCATAAGGTCGCCGTATAAAATAATACAGATATATAACGACCACACCAAGATATCTTAACCCGGCGAAGACAGAGTTAAATTATACGCTCGGATAAAAAATAAACTCCGTCCAGTTTAGACGTTTATAGGGTTCCGTTGCGGTATTTTTATTAGTTTTTTTCAATATGCTACAAAAATGTATTTTACTCCAATCGATTTTCATACTGTTTGATCTATAAAACAAATGTGTGAATGTAATGACTAATATAGAATTTTCAAAAACTTCATACGCTTTATACATATATTTATCTATGTAAAATTTATTCATCAAATTGTTTATAATGATTCAATTAATGCGCTAATCATTTAAGCCCATAAAATCTCGTTATTAAAACATGTCTCAGAGTTAATATGCTATTATGAATAAACAAAAAATACGCTTATGGAGTACTAAAGTAAAAATAACTCCCAAAAAACGATCGGTAAAGAAACGTGATATTACCATCAATTACATCCCGTCAAAGATTTTAATAAGCTCTTAATATTGTCATCACGGAATATCGGTAGCGTGTCATTCATTTATTCCACTTTAATTACTTTGCAAAAAAGCTCCTTATGCCGAAAAATTCCGGTCGGAGAAAATTCCGGCTAAGTCTCGCCAGTTACGGAACCCGAATAAAAAATAATTGCCGATTCCAGCGGCGATTGGGTGTAAAAAAAGCAAACTAGTGAATTGATTAGCATAAGGCAACACCTCCGGACCCCCCATCGTCAGCACTCAATTAAGCTACTTGTCTTTTCTCGCGGTGTGCGTCCCCCCTATCTCGATCTGGTGAGTTTATTTTATGCTAAATTTTGTGCTAGACGCCTCCGTTCGCTTTTATTTCTCGCCTTTGTACTTATTTTGTAGCAGCTTATTGCAACTGAACTTGAAAACTACATATGTGTGAAGTGGCTTGTTTTTGTTTCTTGTATAGGTATATTAATTAGGGTTCGATTTGAACTAACAGTTTGAAGAATTCGTGCCTAACGCGCCGTTGTTTGAGTGTGCAGAAGTAACGCTTGGTTGCTGCGAAAGTTATTGCTGGTAGTTGTTTTTGTAAAAATACCGGGGCCTACATCAGACAGTCAGTTCCGTGTATTATGTTTGTTTTAGCTGATACTCGTCGAAAATGTGGCATTCACTTTTGTTTTTGTCAGTACTCCTTCTGATCTTCATATATTTGTGACGATCCCAATATGGTGACAATTATCAATATTAGATTTTGTAGCATCAGCTATACGTAAACATCTACCCAAATCTTGTTTTTTTGTATACATACAAAACCTTTTCTATGTATTTTTTTGTCAATAAAAGAGTAACAAACAAGTAAGAAATGTCTTCTGCCGATTATATATATTTACCACAGACTATAGAAATAAGACTGTTAGGACTTTTTATCTTTGTTTACACAATTTACCAAACATTTAGTGGTTGTTAATAAAATTATATTATTCCATTTATTATTCCATTTTTCAGTTAAACCCTCTACTTCATTTTGTATTCATTATCTAAAAAACTAAATTTCATAAGTTGTAGTCGTACTTAGTAATTTTTAATTTAAACATTTAAAAAATTTAAGCAAAAAAGTTTTTTAATAAAGAATATATTATGTTTTCTCGGTTATACTTCTCCTTTCACGTATAGTGGGAGGAGAGCGCTGTTTATCTACGCGAATCAATGGAGGCGTCGATCGATCGAACAACAATATTATTTTTCAATGGATTATAAGCGATTTGTATGCTGTATTTTGTATTTGAATGTTTTTGAATTTGATATTTAAAATGCCAAGATTGACATTCGGAGCGTTTAATTGTATGAATTGTATTGTATGAATAATATTTACATTTCATTACATTTGTTTGTTTCTTTGTTTGTTATGAAATCTAAACTATAACACATTTCAAAACTTTGTATTTATTTTTTTTTTTTATCTTCACGCCTGTAATCCCCGAAGGGGTAGGCAAAGGAAAGTAGAACACTCCCACGTTTCACCGCATAGGTTTTTACGTCCCACTGTGGAATAGGTGGTGAGCCTATCGCCATCTATCGGGCACATATCCAGACTCCGAACCACTACTACAATTAAATTTAATTTTATATTTTCTAGAATTTTTTTCTAGAAAATTTTCTAGTAAGTTTCTAAATCAGAAAATTTCTTAATTAGAAAAATTCTTTTTGTAGTGTTCTACCCGGGAATCGAACCCAGGACCTCCCCATCTGCAGTCGCACTTGCAACCACACGACCAACGAGGCAGTCAAAAGTCTGTTTTTATATTATATTATATGTACTTTTATTTCAATAAATACACAATACTCTCGGTCAACTGTTAACAAAGACCCTAAAATAACTGTCCATGGTTTTTTGTGTCCGTATTTATGTAAATGTCATCATATTCAAGATACAATGTATACAATTCCCAATTTTGTTAAGGCAAGTTTGTACTTTGTTGAATGCGCTGATGCAGATCTGAAGTCTGGTCTAGAATAGCGATGAAGAATGCCCTTCTCTGCTGTAAGAGATTATTATTACATATTTATATTACCCCGAAATCCCTTACGGGGTGAGCAGATTTCAGTGCCCATGATCAGAGTGCCCTTATCTATCCCGACAGACCTGACGTACCTGTTTTACATACAAAATTTTTTTCATACGGTTGCCGAGACTTCTGACTCTCTATCAGCCAATGTTTGACCTAGGTGGTTATTTCATCTTCTGACGGCATAATTCAACACTGGATTTAGACTTTTATTAAGACTATTTATTTTAACAACGATCTAGTGCTCATGGTGAATCACATACGTCCGGGTTTGAGCCACAAGCTACATCTTCTTTCGGGCTCCATTCGTCTGGGTATTTTCCCAGGCACGATGAATTGGATTAGCTGATACTTAGTGTTTTTTATTATGTGACCCAAATGCTCTAGTTGTTACTAACACAACCTTGGGCGAAGATGAACTTTTCCAATTCCAACTGTCCATACATTGGCGTACGTGTGACCATAAATAGACTCGTACGCAACTTACTCGTTAAACTTTCCGTATTAGTGGAAATCTAGTCCGTACGCATACCCATTTTGACAATGCGTATGCAATTTTCAGCCATACTCATCTATATATAACGCAACAAAATAGCTTGACCCTATTGAATTCGCCGATCGTCAGTACTAAACCGTCAATGTCAAGCGATTTCCGTTATTACGCTGCGGTGATACGGCCCACGATGCTAAAAGGGACAGAAGGCGTGACTAACTCCACAGTCCACACTTCTAACGCGACTGCTGCGCTCAAACGAAGGGACTCAGTACTCACATGTTATTATAGATAGAACAATCGGCGTGTTGCTGTTTCGGTTATATTTTTGTAGAATTGAATAGATCTTTCCTTAGTCAATGATACTAGTTTGTTTCATAAATGTAGTAGTGATTGATTTGCAACATTAAAAAAGCATGATGGAATTTGTAGTGTCAAATAATCGTCAGACTGAAGACATTCTTCTAATAGACACAGACAATTAAAATTGTGTTTGTGCTTTACAATTTCAAAATTACTCAGATTAGTGGAGATCTCGTAATACACATTAAGTAAATGGAAAACTATTCATTTACATGCATAACTTAACTACAAAAACGTGAAATATTTAAAAGATGTCCGTTCTATAAAGTGACTTTTATGTGAAACATCTTAACAATATTGGTTAGAAGTTGCCGTATTTACTAGATATATTCACAGACTTACAAGGAAACCACAACTAAAGGCAATAACAAAGATGGGAAATGTTGTCATAACAGGGAATAACCCGTAGAGTAGAGGGAAACGCAGGGCCCAAAATAATGTAGAGGGGAAGGGCATATGCGCGTGCGCACCTCAGTACTACACGCGCACGCGAGGTGACTGCATGCCACCACCCACTGTTACGGACGTGTCCATATAAATTGAATCCTACTGACGTTTGTTCAACCAATTGCATTCCGTACCTGACGCACGTGCGTTAAGGTTCAATTTCAATTGTTTTTGATGGAACTCGTCGAAGGCTTGACGGATTTCCGCGATTCAAATCGTAGTGTGCACTGGACTGTATGATACAGATACCATAAATCTTGGTAGTGAATTTTTCGTGATCCCAGATTATTTATTATGAAGAAAGATAATGACGAAAGGATAAAGATTGTGTGAAAACATCGGCTTAGCCAAACTTTTCGAGCGCAAGTTCAGCAGTTCAAAACAATATACCTAAGCATTTTTATAGAATCATAGTTAAAAACAGAGCATGTCTTGACTTGTTAAGGGCTGTGCATTTGATTGGACGTGTCGCCACATGTGTGTCATACCGTGAGGTAGTTTTGGACGTACCGAGTCATGCTGTGCGGCAGTGGAGGCGCCGCGGCGGCGATGGACCGCGCGTATATGTCGCTGCGCGCACGCAAACCTAAACCCACGACGATCTTGGTATGTGATTTCTTTTGATTGTATTGTTTTTAATTTAAGAGTATTTTCATGGTCAACATTTGGCTCAATTTTAATGTTCAATTGTAGTTGGTACATCCCGTCTTCCGTCACAGGACTATATCCATGTGAACATAATAGATGATGGACGCAATCGAGGAGGTGGTACTGCAGCTTCTCTTGTTTCAATTTCATTCATTCATTCATTTATAGCAACACGTTTGTCTTTTCAGATTTAATATCGAGGTTTTGGTGATCATTCATTCGGTGCTTTGTAAAGTAAAAATTTGTCTTAAATTTTATATACCTACAGAAATTTAACCATTTCTGAGATATTGGGGTAATTCGTATATTCAAGACTGCCTCGTTGGTCGTGTTGGTTGCAATTGCGGCCGATTAGGAGGTCCCGGATTAGATTTCCGGGTCGAACACTACAAAAAATTTTCTAATTAGAAATTTTCTACTAGAAATTGTAAATTAGGATTTTAGTAGTGGTTCGGACTCTGGATATGTGCCCGATGCATGGCATAGGCTCACCAGCTATTCCATAGTGGGACGTAAACGTAACTAGTGAAATGTGGGAGTGTTCTGCATTCCTCTGCCTACCTCTTCGGGGATTACAGGCGTGAAACTTCACGCCTTCACGTTCATATATTCAAGCTTCGTCATTATTATGCCTAAACTTTCAAATGATCTGTGCTTATATGTAGATTAATGTAAGTATTTTATATCGATGGATACACTGAATGCTGATGGTACTGTGGCAGAAACTTTCTCGTACGTACCAACAACAACTCATCATTTCAACACAACGGCATGAATGATGTTCGAACGCTCACGGGACGAACAAACGCCCATTTTTATCTATGTAGACAATATGATGCACGTGTATGTATTTCGCACTTAAATAATTGGTGTCACGTAATATGATCGGGATGACGCAATTAGTGTTAATGCACCAGTCATTGTTTATTCTAAGTATTTCGCTGACTAACTGTCAGCTATGTACTGCCGGCCAGATGAGAAATTACCTATTGACATGACATTTTGGGATTTGGGTCTTAAAGTTTATGCGCGCAGTCTCAATTCGGAATTGAAAGGAACTCAATTTTCTTTTATTTTCATTTAATCCATGTTTTCCCGAATTCTGCAAGAAAATCAATTTCTTCCAAAGTTCAGGAAATGACGTTGATTTACCACATGAAGCCAAGACACACCCGGCACTTATAATAGTACTATGGTATAGTTGTGCCAACGTATTATGACGGTATTTAGACATTATTCAAGATGGACAGTTATTAGTCAGACTAGATTAATGAATCATATGTGATTCAATTTTCGACTGTATTTTTATAGACAGTGGTATGAATATTGAACGTAAATTGAAAACAGGAAAACTTGGCAGGCTCCTGAAACAAGGGACAACGAAGTGTAAGTAGCAATAGTCATAGTGAATCAGGACTTCCAGAAAGCTTCCATTAAAAGGCCTATTTAAGGTATAGTTACTTATTACGTAAACATGATTGCAACTTCTTTAGCGTAAGGTGACCTTAGTACTTCCACGAAAGAAATATTTTTCTTCAGATAATTATCAGCCCTTTTACCGTTCAAGTGCTGGTCACGATTCTACTCTCAGAACAAAATTTGTTAAGGTCGTAATTGTACCACACTTCACCTCGTTTTAGAGGACTGCATGGACAATTCTAAGACGTGTAACCTTCTTCACGATGTTGCCCTTCGGGATTGTAGCAAGTGATATTTTATGTAGCTCCCTGATCTTTTTGAAGTTTTTTTTGATCGAGATATTACGTAAGAGAAACGAAGTTGGGCAGTATCTTTGATGTCTTTAATACCTAATTAAAAGAAAAAGAAATTGAGTAGGCAATCGACGTACAGTCGAAACGCCTCCATTTAACCGTGTGAAATTTTAAACTAAATACTTCTATTATAATTACTAACTAATTACATACATATCTTCGCGCCGGGTCCTTCACTGGGTAGGCAGAGAGCACTGAGTGCCAAATATCTCTATCCTTACAGACCTGCCGCGCCATTAGTATTATTACATACTAATTACTTTCTAGTATAAGAACTTTCTTTGAAAAATCTAACACCTCCTCTTCCCAATAAAAAAAATTAATGAATGAATGATGAACTTGAATTGGGAATGTGATAATGTAGTCTTAAACTCAGATAAAACCGCTGAAAGTAAGTAGTTTACGTAAGTAGTCGAGGCACTCAATTATGAATGCCACACACAATCAATCTCTCTGTCATACAATACAAACACTGCTAATTATAAATTTCTACAGGTTTCAACCAGATAGAGGATGGTATCGTTCCGAAAGTATTTTCATGTGCGTTACATCATTTTCATGTGCGTATATGACTGCTCACTTCGCGTGGCAAATATTGGCGTTAGCATTTCTTATTTGGAGAGTTGAATCATGTTCGACAGTCGAATTATAAATGGGTCCATCATAATGTATTGACCTACATTGTTAACCATAAAAATGGTTATAGTGGGTTAACTTTAAAAACTAGACATATGCTGTCGCGGACTTTTATTTAGAACTCTTAGAGGGTAACAATTTTGTAATACATGATTTTAGAGTTACTTTCACCGTTTACTTAGCGCACGCAAGGAAAGCTCTAAATTTTGCCGTTATCGCAATATTTTTTTTATATAGCCTATAGCCTTGCTCGATAAATGAACTATCTAACATTGAAAGAATTTTTCAAATCGGAACAATATTATCTGAGATTAGCGCGTTCAAACAGTCAAACAAACTCTTCAGCTTTATATTATTAATTAACATATATAGTATAGATAGAACTTTGTTTGTGACGTCACTCAACTATCGATGCGGTAATAATTTCGCTTGGCTTCGTCACACTACTCTATCGCATCATTAGCTTCTCTCTAGTCTGTATTAGCAGAAGCTCTTCTATTCGTCTTTCCTTGTAAAGTCATCCTTCATTTATGAACGTTACGATTGTTGATTTTATCGTTTTATTTCCGCCTATAGTTGATCTTTTTCAAAAGACACCTTAAATTCTGAGCTGCTTTTTGCCAGTTGCAACCATTTTGTGTCTTCTCGATTATAAACGTATCCGGTCAAATCAAACACAACCATCTGATTGAAGTTCTGCTCTTAATAGTTACTTCATGCGCTGTATTATTTAAGAACGAAATTTCTGCCGTATAGTGTACTCGTATTTGCCGTATAGTGTACATTCGCTCGGCTACCAAACAATGCGTAGAACAATACAGTTCGGGCCCCAACGTGACCGTTACGTGGCGGGGTCAGGTGGCATGACACCTGCGCGCGGTCACGCCACCTGCCCACCCTCGCGCTATCACTGCTGGGAACTTGACTTTTTGTACGTCCCACTGCGTGTTAAATATTCACTCTCTGAATATTATTACAATCAGTATTAACAATGTCTTGCTATTGCAATAAACCTATGATCTGTAGTGGAATGGGGCAGACTGCTGTTGATAATGATTGGTGGTGTTGATTATTATGTTTGAAGTGTTAATAATACTTTAAAGTTAGATAGGACTCAACTATTGAACATAGACTTTCGCCTGATGTGAACATCGTAGCGCCCTGTCCTCGGCTCCCTACAAGCATTTATCGATAATATAATCAATATTTGACGACATTGACGCATGAACATACAAAACCGATCCACACGCCACTGTACATCGATTAGCATGTTTATTAGATTTTTTATCTGTCGTCCAGATGTTTACATACTGCTGTTTCGTAATATTTGTTGTGGCAATTGTGGCAACGACCTACGACGCTGTAGACGACCGCGTACAACTTACATAACACATCAAGTCACGTCTGCATTTTCCTGAAGGCGTACACTGAAGCAGTACTCTCCACATTACTCTGCCTCGATTCAACAGTTCTGTTTTGTTTACCTCCCACCATGGAAGACGGGGTGCGCTTAAATGCTTTTTTAAATATATTTTTCCATATAACTAGCTAAGATTCAAAATACTACGTGTAGCTTGACTTAGTCATAATAGCCCTATTGATTTCATTTTTTTTGTCAATATTATTGCGAAGTTCGTCGTTAAAATTTTAATTCTATTGTTGGCCATAGATTTCCCTTCGAATGACCTACTAATATCATAATGAATTATAGGAATACTCCGTGACTTTTTAAGGCTTCCTAACTCAGTCAACCCGTTCGTGGTTAGTGAGGCGGTTAACTGTTCTTGAGCATTCTAATTATAACAGAAAACCAGAAAAATGATTCTGAAAAGACTATTTTTGACATATTCTGTACATGGAGTTGTGGCTATGGATTTTATTGTAGATATTTTAATTACAATTCGTTTCAATGACGTTAGTATGACAAATCAACTTGATATATTTCTTGCTTAATAGATGACGCTGTCCGATGACGCTGGAAGCATACGGCCAAACCATTATGAATTAGTTACCTATTTATAGATTTCAATTCGAAAACCTTTGTGTGGTGTTGTTGTCGTTTAGTATGTCCAGATTATTCCCAAGTTGCTAAATGACTTTTCATAAAGTAATTTACATAGCGTCCAAAATATGTAGTGTCGATTGAAAGTGGCAAAAAAATATAATTATTTTTGAGCGTGCAAAGCGAACGGTGTTGTGATCACTAGTTTGGAAAAAGGAATAATTATACATAGATAGTATGTACATGGTTCATTAGTATATAGTATCAAAGTTTCAGGAATCAAATATATATTTATATAGTGTATGTTTATATAAGGATAGGCACGGGGTAGGCAGAGAGCTCCAAGTGCCAAATATTTCTGTCCTGACAGATCTGACATGTTTCTTCTTCATTACTTTTCTCTTAGATGCACGCCGGTCTTGGAGACCGTTGACTCCCTGGCTTGTTTCTGGCCTATTTGATCAAAATAGGTTAGTCTTGGTCTCCCTATGCACGTGCGTCCATCAACATTCTAATTGTATATCTCCATCATCATGGTCTCGTTAGCCAGTCTCAACATTTCATGACCATTGTTTTCATGTTTCTGTAGTGTTTTGACCATTAGCCCCTTGCTTTGCTATCTGTGGAAAACTACTGTGTCAGGTGTTCAAGAAATGCGATACGCCATACAAACCTTTAAACGAATTGTGTATGAGATCCGTTTCTTTCATTAATCTGTATTCATTCAATACCAAAGATCAATTGAACGAATGAATCGGTGGCTATTCATTCACTCAATTTCATTATCTGCTTTTTCCCTTTTCAAATGTTGTCTCTTAAGCACGGTACACCCTTTTGTTATGTATAATGAATGGGTTTCTTTTTTTGAATATTCGAAATTGGAGTTTAAGAAATTTGAACTTATATCTTATTGGATCTTGTATAATTATCATCTATAATTCATGCTTATAACGTTCACGTTTTATTATAACTAATAATTAAAGGTAGGTACATTATTTGTCTAGACGTCTGATCTGCTCAGTGTCGATTGTTAGGGGCGGAGTGGGGTGAATGTACTAGTTGTAATGAATAATAGATTCAGCAAAAATCTTCCATCACCAATTGACAATGGGGGCAGTATAGATTAATGAAACTGATCGTACTTATATGTATATTACCTTATTAATATGTATCGGAAGACGTCCACTGACGCACGCGTCCAAAGCCTTACGATATGCTGCCATATATGTATTTAAATAATCTCATCACACTCATTAATTTCCTTTCAAGCGTAAGTGTGATCGAAATTTTAATGATCGCGCTTATAGCCATCCGGTGTCTGGTGGAAGGATGTGATGTCTTCTTGTTAAAGTAACCCACATGTCCGATTTGTATGGTCAACGACACTTGAGCAGTAAGACGACCAATGCGCTGACGTCACGTTGTAGGTGGGTGGGTTTGTATTTTCATCGAGAACACTAAATTAAGGTACGTAAATAAACATATACTAAGTATTTTTTAGCATTTTGTAAGTATTGACATAATGAAACCGCCTTATAGTTAGTGCTGCATCCCTCAGGGAGCGTGCTCGTGACACATTCATTACTTATCCATAATTTCTATACAAGTGAGATTTCGTTTCAATGTACACCTAGAAAGGTACAATTCCTTTGCCACAACCAGTTCGATATATCTATCACCCAAATGGAAAACATACGTTGTAATTTGATTTACAATTATGACCACTATATAAGTTTTCGGTAATCCAGCAGCTCTTTCTGTATATACATAACTTATTTTGAACGACAACTAAATTTTATATTACTTGCGTCGATAGTTTAAAACAATTACCATTACTTGAATAAACTTTTAAAAACTTTGTGACATATACGCATTTTAGAATATTTATAATAACATGGAATTTTCGGTACCATTTGCTTGAGAAGACGGTTTATTTTTGTGCCCTTGGCTGTTTTTGAGGAGGGGTAATCACTGACTTCTTTTGCATCCGGTGTGTTTATTAAACATGTCATAAGCAATAATAAACGTGCGCTAGAAGTGTACTTTGTCAAATTTATTGACTGAGATTAATTCATAGGCTAATATTTATCTTGGGTATAGACAAAGTTGCTGTTTTTGTATTTTTAGTTTTTTGAAAACCTTAATCACGAATACATTATCCTTCTCGTTATACTTGCCTATGAATTACTTCGATGTGGATATTTATCAGGTCATGGAGTTGCATGGAGATGTCTATGGTCTTTAGGAACTGATAATGACTGACATACAACATTTATTGTATAATATATGCAAGATTTCGAAATAAATGTATTATTATAACTTGACAACTACATGCTATTTTGCTACTTCTGTTGGGTATCTACTGAAAATGTTGTTTTGGATTTTGATAATAAGAGGAGATTACAATTTGCCTCTAACCAAAGTAGGTTATCTGGAAGTTATATCAACATTCTGAATTAAAACATACATAATCGTAGACACGACTTGCAAACATTCAAAGGTGAAATCAAAATTTGTTCAGATTCAGGTCTGCACATCCGGAGCGTCTTGGGGCAAACATTTCAATCAATCTTCGCGCGACTGATGTTGATTTAACACAGACCGCTTTTCAACTGCTTGACATTTCAAAATCAGTTGAAATGAAATACGGGTCGTCTGAATAAAACATCAGTCGATGTAACGGCGCCGGGAACAACACGTGTGGAAATGGGCACGTGACAAGACTTGTCTGTCCTCTCTTGCAGGGTGCACTATGACCTCAAAACATCTAATTCTGTAGTCCGTACAGTGTGTCTACACGGGCCTACAACTAATAAATGCGTTCCCAAAACTGAACACTTCCATTCCATACTAGGTCATAGTGCTATGAATATATATTTTCCAATTTTCCAATGAAATGTATCGGCTTAGGTCACATATGTTTTTGTATGTTAATCTTTGTTATTCTTTCATGATTATATAATCGCTTTTGACCAGTATCGTGCTTAATTGATATCTTATTCTTTCTTTCACTGTTTTGTTTCTACCCACGGTGCTGTGGGGTGCGGTGCGGTGGATTAGTGCCCGTTTGAAATATACCCGTATGAGTCAGATATGTTAGAAATGGGACGTGTGAGTCAAGCTGCCGATATGGATGTAACCCAGTTCGCGTTCAACAAACTGGGCTCGGTTCTATATAGGTAAATCTATGCACTGTCCCCGTCATTAGGTATCCTTCTATCGCAGCAGACAGCTAATTAGTGTGTCTCGATTCGACACAGTGTCTCTAGGGATGAGGGTGTGATTTAAATATACATATGTATATATTAGTGATGACTGATAAAGTGTATGAATAAACCTCAATATTCATACATACAATCCTTGTTTTGTAAGTAGATTCAAAAGTCGTGGGTTAGAATCACTAACCACTGCACAAACAGGACAGTTACTCCTAGAACAGTTACTACTCTTGGAATATTGATTCCACTTCAAGCACCTCTGTGCTTAATCACCTCAGACGTGCCCGACTCGTGACTGGACTCACTTGCGAATTATTGCGTGCGTTGGATTCAAATGTTCCTAAATTGGGCGTGTGAGTCAGTCAGCCAGTCGGCACAGACAATGTTCTCGTTGGAACAGAAACACTGCTCCATTAACTTGTATACGTTTATTCCGTACTGAATTGTTGATATGGCATTTTAGTATCTCTCATTGTTCTTGCCGCTGTTAAATTTGCGATTGTGTGCTTCTAAAGAAATGTTGGCTCGAACATCAATCAAAAGGTGACCAGGTTTGTTATAGTAATTTATAGAATTTTCTAGATAATGATATGATGATGTATACGGTGTCTCATCTTATTAGCTGAGGATCATCTCTTGTTTGACTTGTTTAGTTTCTCTGTCTAACCTTATTATTCCTAGAACATGTTTTGTTTTTCTCTATCGCCGGTTTGTATCTTCAGTTCTTTGGTTGGTCGTGTTGGTTGCAACTGCCTGTCAAGGGTTCCAGGTTAAAATCCCGAGTCAGGCTCTGATGATTTTTTTTTAATTAAGATTTTCTTATGGTGGCTCGGAGTCTGGATATGTACCCGGTATATGGCAACAGTTTTACCACCTATTCCATAGGAGGATACGAGTTTTATATGTACCTATATATAAATTTATGATATCACGGTATCAGTCGCTGTAAAGGGAGGAAATCATCTAAATATCTTCGCTTAATGTACACATCTCAGAATTCATCATGATGTCCTTCGAGCCGGCTAATATCTGCCAACCCACGCTTGACTACGCTCATTTTGTTGTTTGCGTTAAATGAGATGCCACTCGAAATGAACGCTGACTGGGAAATGGAATATATCTTTGTCTTTAAATATTATCATTGTGAGATAAAGATCTTATGATCAACAGTGGATGTTTAGAAGCGTTACTGGTGATGGTGATAATGACGAAGAATACACGAATTATTTCACTTATGAGTACATTCGTTGTCTTGAATATAACACTTTCTGATTCGATTATAAATTCAATAATAGTAACATCCGACTGATTTCTGTACAGATAAGATCACGAATCTCTAATTGGCTGCGTTACTGCGAATTTATCTTTGCACCCGACAGATGTTTGAATTAAAGATTACTTGCTTCCTGTATCGGTGTTATCTGCCGACGGAGTCAGATATGGCCAGTCGTAACTGGTAAATGATGGCAGTAATGATGGATTGGCGAGGTAGTAAACGGTGATACTGGACTAGGAATCGGATAAAATCATTATTATTGCCTCGTTGGTAGTGTTGGTTGCAAGTGCGACTGCCGATCGGAAGGTTCTGGGTTCGATTCCCAGGTCGGACACTACAAAACTTTCTAATTTAGATTTTCTAGTAGTGGTTCGGAGTCTGGATATGTGTCCAATGCATGGCAATAGGCTCACCAACTATTCCACAGTGGGACGTAAACGTTACCGGTGAAACGTGGGAGTGTTCTACATTCCTCTGCCTACCTTTTCGGCGATTACAGACGTGAAGTTACTTATTATTAATATACCTTGCCAGATACCTTACA
>DWEJ01000409.1:0-17023 GCA_018245835.1 Mysoria sejanus stolli | reverse complement strand
ACCTCACGCACACTGACTAAACACATGCTTACAAAACACTGTACGTACACGTCAGTAGAGCTACTGATAATAATATAGGGATATAATTATTTAGAAATATCGATATTTATTACTATTAATTTACTGGATGGAATATAGATAGGTTGATATTGAAATGTAGCTATCGAAGGTTGTAATTTTTTTTCTTAATTTTTAATCTCTTTACTTCAAAAAGTTCTCTTTTTTATAGTCTTCATTTCTTGGTTTTGTTGTATGTAGCTTAGTATTGTCTCTTAAGACAATCTTAACATTCAAACTTGGATTTTAAGTGAATTGTGGTCGAATTTCGACCAGTAGGCGGCCACTAGTTCACTTAAATGAATATACTACGTAGGTACAGCCAATATTTTAATATATTTTGTAACAATATTGTAACGTAAAGTTATTTAAATAAATATTCTTCATATATTTATTTATTTCAAATGAAAAATGAAAAAATGATTTATTTAAAAAAAGTTGTCAGTTACATTATAATATTGTTGGGACATCCTTTTAAGTAAATGTAATACTTGTGCCAGGATGCCCCTCTTTTCCATAGAATTTTAAGTATTATTACAGAACATATTAAGCTAAGTCTTGTGTGTGTGTGTGTGTGTGTGTGTGTGTGTGTGTGTGCGCGTGCGCGTGTGCGTGTGCGTGTGCGTGCGCTTGGGTGTGTAGTGTCTGCGTGTGCGTGTGCGTGTGTGTGTTGGTGTGTGTGTGTGTAGGCGCATGTATGTGTGTGCGTGTGATTGTTCGATTAAATGTTATGTTATGGTTAGGTGATTACATTAAGTAAATCTTCAGTATGTTCATAATTTAATTTTGTTAACCATACAGTTAGATAATCTTTAAGTTTAAAAATATTAAGCGAATGTATTTTTAATAATCTGTTTACTCTATTGTATATATACGTTGATCGTTATGAGTACTGTTGACTAGCAAATTTAGTTTTTATGTATATCTTTTCCACTTAGAATCGTCAGAGATCACTTGTGTACGTCAAACAAAAAAGAACTTTTTGATTACCATCTAAATCTAATCTTTTAAAAGTTTTATCAAACAATCTTATAGTCTAGTAGCTTATTATGTAAATTTAAAAGTGTTCATCACGTTGAATCTACACTGTCAATTTTTGTAAACTTTTGTACGAGTTTGGATTATAAACTACGCGGCGGTCACCTGATATGTTCAAATCTATTTTGTTTTAATATAGTGAAAACATAAAAATATAAAACATAAAATTGTGTAATAAATAACTGGGTATATATTAATAGTGTAGAAGACTGTAAAGTAACAAAAATATATCATCATGCTTATAATCCCGAAGAGTTTGGCAGGAATGTGGTATACTTCCACGTGTCACTTATAACGTTTATGTTCCACCTTACAATAGGGGATAAGCCTATTGGTACACACCGGGCACAACCCCCGACTCCGACCCACTATTAGATATTTCCATTGGAAAATCTAAATTAGAAATATTCAATAGTAGCCTGAGTATCGAACCTGGATCCTATTGACCAGGAATCGCATTTGCAACCACTCGACCGAAGAGACAGTCAAAATTAAAAGGGAGTAAGTACTATTTAACGAAGATAATTGAAAACGGCGCTTAATAAAATTATTTTATATTTACTCTCTTTAAAGTATCATCATAAGTAATTTTCAATAAAATATAACGGGTCAAGAAGATGTAATAATATAAAAACAGAAAAACTTATTGGCGAACTATTTCATATACCTTAAATCAATTTTGATTGAACGCAAACCTTTAGGCTTACTCGAAACATAGTACATAAACATAATACATTTGAAATAACCTTGTTTCTTTGTACGAGTTCATTGAATTCTACGTAGCTAATATAACTTTCTTAATGAAGCAAATATTTGACAAACACAAATAGCATAAATACAAATAAGTAGTAATATGTGTCACATAATACTCTTTTTAAGAGATAATTAGCAGAAATAAATGCATTAATTATAATTATAATTTCTATAAATAATAAAAATTAAGGCTCAAAAAATTGTATAGTAAAGACAGTGACTGTTAGGAGAAACGAAGAGAAATATAAGCCAGAAAATCAAATAACTATGTTCATTCTGACCTTACACGAGTTAATAACTGTACAAACAAGTTGCTGTGTGGTTTATAGATACTTATTCAGTATCTATGGCCTACAAAACATTTACAGACTTACAGATAAAATAACCACTGCGTATACTGCCTAGTACTAGATGATATTAAATAAATGATCGTTATTAGAATTATCAGATTAAGGATATGATCCCAAACTCACATGCCTAGCGTGAGGAATATAGCTAAAAACGTACTTTGATAGTTCTTCAATGCTCATTACAGGAAGCTTACGTCCAGCAGCGTACTGATACGGACATTAGGTCTGCCTAAGGAATTTCCAACAATGTTCTACCAATTACTATACTGTTACCATCCAAACACTGAAACAATTATACTATACTATTACTATCCGTACACTGAATCAATTACTATACTGTAACCATCCGAACACTGAAAGAATTACCATACTGTTACCATCCGAACACTAAAACAATTACCATACTGTTACCATCCGAACACTAAAACAATTACCATACTGTTACCATCTGAACACTGAAACGCCATTGCTTTCGTCTCTTTTTTAATGACACTTAACAGTTAAGTTTACTCGTATGAAATAGTATTTTTCACACGCGTTAAAAAAACGGTAAATATTTCGCAGGTGTGTAAAGTTATTTACAACGTTATCTTTTACAGTTGTAGTGGTTTAGTGCCTGTGCTAAAAATCGCAAATAATTTCCACTTCTAGTCGGTTGGCTTGCCAAGCAAATGCGGTCGTGTTCTTCAATGTCCATTTTTATTGTGATGTTTTGTTCTATTCTTTTATATTATTTTCTTTTGAATATTCCACCATTTTTTTTACTTTTTTTTTATCTTCACGCCTGTAATCCCCGAATAGGTTGGCAGAGGAATGCAGAACACTACACGTCTCACCGCATACGTTTTTACGTCCCACGTTCTACCATAAAATATGAAATCAACAAGAAAATGTTTTAGTTACCAGATAAACTGGCTAAGTATTAATATACCTAATAGCAATCTAATAAACATACAAATAAGTTGTATATAAAATTAATATTTATCAATTAACCAAGACTCATTTACTATCCATGGGTATGTAAGGATTCTTAAAGTAATAGAGATCTAATATTCGAACCCCAAACCCGAATGGAAAAGTCAATATGTAATTCCGTAAAGGTGACCCTTTAACTTTGCTTCACTTCATTTATCTCCGTATAACAATATATAGGATATTATTATCACGGTGCAGTCTATGTTGTATATAGAGAAACGATTCATCTACGATTTTTTGTATAAATAACACTCTTTTTGGATAAATATACATTTTCTCGCCTCTATTTGGTTACAAGTCCACGTTATGTGCGCATAATTTCTCATATGTTGAAAATTTAAAAGGGTTATAAACATTACTTGAGCGGAGAAGAAAATACTCGCAAGCTTAAGCTTTGAACGCGTATCATCCAACTTAAGCTCTTTCGTGAAAATATCTATAGCCAAGTTCAAATACAGTTCAAATTCTACATGAGTTTTGTATAACCTTTAATATAACCCTAATACAACGACATGAAAACGCTTTTTCGTGTCTGAAGATTATACTAGAAGATTCGCTCGAGGCAGTACTACTTTTTTCTCTGTTTCGACAATAAACCAGTTTTAATTAAAACATTATGTTTGTTTTGGTTTAACTTTTGGACAGGCGACTGCTGATCAAGAGTTCCTCGGTTCGATCCCCGGGTCGAGTACTGACTATTGGGTTTTAATAACTTGAAATTTCTAGTAGTTATTTTACTCTGGATTACTGAGGATCTCACGTAAAACTAGTATTATGTAAATCTAGTATTATGTGCAAAAATATATGACTTAAATTAGTACCTTCCTGTAAAACAAATAAAATGTTACGTCTCCGTATAATTCGATTAAACCTTCATTGCCATAAATACTATCAGCGTTTCAACGAAACATCCTCTCTTGTGATTACAATTAGTCACCAAAGCGGAAAACAGAAGAAAACATTAAGTTCATATTCTATTATTAAACTTTGACCATCACAGCTTGAGATCAAGGAAATCTTATACTAATTACAGTAACGACAACTCCAACAGTAAAATACTCAAGAAACTTTTAATTAGTATCGTTATTTATTTCGTTTATAACTTGCTCGCTTTCTCGTGCCATTTCTTAATCCAAACTTTTCACTCCATTGCTTAGTATCAATTAATCATAATTATGTACATATTTCATTTTAATTTTTGCACAGTTATTTTTTGAGCATTTATTGTCATTTAAGTTATTTGTTGTTTAAGCAGTTATTGTTGAAATAAAAGTTTTAAACTGATCGACAGGCTGCTGTACATACAATTTGAAATTGTAACCAACTTTTCAAAAATTTTGATTAACTTTTGGAATCCACCAAATTGGACCCATAGATGTTAATAGTATTTGAAACTTTATAGGTACAGGAAATTCGTACATGGATGTTAGCGTTTCGCCTAAGGGAATGTAACATCTTAAGTTAGAATGAGTTTAAAATTAATTTCTAAGATAAATAAACACACGTATAATACCTATATAATTCCGTGGAAATCTACGATTCCAACTGTGCTCCGAACATATTATGTAGTGCGATATTTGATACACTACAAAATATATTTGTATGGCTCAATAGCTGTATATAGCAATCTATAAAATTGATTTTGATCTATAGTTTCTATTTGTTCGATGTATAACAATAAACTCACCACCTTCTTCTTGGTCGAGTCGATGGCTGATCGGGAGTGGCCAGCCGTCGCGGTGAAAGTATTAGTCGCAACGTCCAGGGTGCGCCGGGCAATGTATGTTCGTAGATTATCAGACATAGTAGCCGCTCGGGGAGGCTCCTTTCATGAACCCCTTTAAAAAAGTTAATTGAACCAGACGTCATACCTTCAAGCAGTATGTTTAATATATATAGGATATTAAAAATAACATAACATATATTTTATTTTATTTCGGTAGGCAGAGGAGTGCAATGCAGTGCCACGATTCTCCAGTCATGTCACATGTCCCATGGAATAGAAGGTGAGCCTATTGGAATACGTAGTGTCAAAAAGCTCGGATTCTAACCATTTTGTCCACGCCTTTACCGACATCCGCGTCCGTACGTCCGCGTCCACGCACGGCTTCTTCAATCTCAAGTTACCGCCGGATGGGATTACCGCGTTTCGTGTTCGTTACCGAGGACGGCACTTCCGATTTTGTGTTTTAATGCCACCAATACTAGCTGATGCAAAACAATACGCAACCGTGTTGTCTCTGCGATCGGTGCACGGTAACTTGGGACCTGGGTGTTAGACATATTTTATAGATATGTACACATTAATAAATTCACGCTACGTCCCGCACAGCGTAACAATGTGTACATTATATCTAGATAATATAACAACACGCCTGTATTTTCCCGACGGGGTATGCAAAAGAATGAATAAAACTCCCAATTTACGTACGTCCCATTGAATAGGGACTGAAACAATGTATTTAAAACAACACTGAAATAATTTACAATGTCTATCAAATAAATGTATGTAGGTATGTATACCTACGTTAAAATTTTGTTTGAATTTGAATTTAGAAGACGCGACCTCTCGAATTTCGAATTTCGAAGTTCGAATTTCAATTGTCTAATTGCTTACCCTGAATTATGTTGCTGGGGCCGACATTTATTTATTTCAGTTCTATGAACCAAGAACATTGTAAAGTACGTACCGTATATAGCGTTTATTATTAAAAATGTTATCTATCAACCCATTTTAAACTATAATAAAACCACAATGGCAGTAGAAAGGGAAAATGTAGTACATAATTTACATGTGTACTGCTACCTAAAAATGACGTCCTGAATGAACTGTTTTTTTTTATTTAGCCTAGCCTAAGCCTAGCCTAATAGTCTAGCGATTGACTGCTAACTCACCTGATGGTAAGCGAGATGCAGCTTACGATGTAGCACGTTTGCCTAGAAAGTGCCTATTTACTCTTGTCTTGAATTATTCCAAATTGTACAAATCAGGAAAAATAGACGCCATCTGGGAATTCCACTCTTATTAATTATTGTCCAATAGCTTTAAATTTTTATTTTCTGTCCTCCTTAGACTATTCCATCTTTCTTAATATTTAAGTTTACCGTAAGTAATAAATACTTATGGATCCATTTAAAATATCCTGTGATCAAATGTCAAATGAGACTTTTTGTGATCTTCTCCGTTTACATTAATTTGCCTTAAAAACATTCTAATAAGGCCATTCGCTAACGGAATTGATGCGTTATGTGCATTCGAAACTACTGCTAAATATGCAAGGCTAATTTTGAAAACGTCAGTAGCTCTCCGGGTCACCTTCATTAAAAACGGTTCACCAGTACTCTTGATCCCTAACGTCAGCCGGAATGCAGAAGCTGACATGTCATTTTATATTAGACAATCTGCCGGATGACCGAATTTGAACCTCTTTCAATCCCTTAAGTTATTTGCATTCCTTATTAAACATTTAACTGTATCCGGTGTAGAGTCCAATAGATTGTCTGTTAATAATATATGTTTGTGTAAAGTAATCGTTAGCTTGTAATTTTGTTTAAAAATATATTTGCCGACATTTAAATTGTTTGTTTCTAATAGTACCTAACAGTGCCTAATATCTACAGACCTGACTTTTTCTGTAATCATCATTCGCTCCATACACAAGCGACACTTTATTATTTATATTGCAACAACGTATTGCAAAAATGTTAAATCTCTTGATGTGCAGCAATAAATGAGGATCACTGACCAAGTATAGATTTACTTGGTCAGTGTTCCTCATTTATTGCTGCACATCAAGAGATTCAACATTTAACCGCGCGTATTACTCATACATACATTTATCACTTCGAATGTTGACTAAATAATGGACCATTACAATGTATAATGCTAAAGTATCAGCTGCCTTAATTCCTTATTGTCTTAAATGCTTGACACAATGCAGACATCCCATTTAAAGATTGTCATGAGTATGAGAAAATGTATTCTATTCTGTACGGATAAGATACATTTGGCTTTAATTTTGACTTTGACCTTGACTTCATGTTCTCTGCGTAACCTGTAAGGGACTTGGGTGTGATGATATGATAATATTAAACTTATACATATATAAATTTGGAAGGTGCAGTAACAGCTTTGCAGTTATGCAAAGTATTGTTTGGCTTGTGACATAATTGACCTTAACTCCGTCTCAGAGAAGGCCCGCATTCAACTTTGGAACGTTGAAAACTGATGATGATGATGTGACCTCGTACTTTTAGCACAGAAATAAATTTTAACCGATGATCTATCCTATCAAATATAATTTTACCAAAAACACTTGTTGACGGAGCAAATTAGACCGACATTAACACTCTAGAACGTTCTATAAATGTCTTGAAGGTTTTTCTAAGTGAAAAATATTAGATATCTGCTTGTGGTTTATTTGCGTTTGATTGGAATCGTACCCGATGGAAAGCGAGATGCAGCTTAGGATGTAGCACGCTTACCTGTATAGAAAGTGCCCATTCAATCTCGTCTTGAATAGTTCCAGGTTGTACGAATCAGGAAATATAGACGCCGGCAGAGAGTTCCAGTTTTATGCAGTCTGTGGCAGAAACGTTTTAGCGAAACGCTTCAAATCTACAATCTATCAGGAACTAGCCAGAACTTTATATTTTCAACGAGTGGTTTGGACCTTACTATAACATTGTTCTATCTCGAATCCTCTAAATTAGTACCTCAGAGTAACAGGTTTGTTGAAAAGTCTAAATTTTTTTGGAAAATTAACCAAACTCAATGATTTTTTAAATACAATAATGGGAGAACATCTTATTATCTTCAGGCGTTAAACTAGGGCACAGATACGGGCATCCTAAGGGCAGACGTTAAAAATTCGCTACCGAAACCACATTTAAGAACCAATTGTGCCCGTTATTGTACAACTGTAACGATCCTTTTCAGTGTACAACAAGGTGACGAGCGCATCTAAGAGTATTCGTAGAGGTTGTATGCATTTCTATATATGCACATGTGTGTAACCTAATCATGACTAGGCCACAGGCCTACCTTACCTTTACTATTAGCTTTAATGAACAGAACTGGAATTTGACCTCACATATTCTCGTGACTGGCCATCACTGGTCCGCCGGGAACTTTTTTAGATTTTCAATTGGACATATGTGAATTCCAAACACCATAAATCGGTGGTCAATTGTAGAAACGTAGACCAAAAACAGAACAACGACGATATTCAGCGTTCAAATTGGATTCCGTGAACGAAATTAGCATTCCTTGTCCCATGTTATTTTTATTACAAAATAGATCTTCGTATTATCTAAGCTAGCGAGTCACCCCTATGCCCGCAGCTGCCGCCCACCTGCCTTGGAGGGATTTTCCGATCGACGACCTCCGTATGTGCGACTGTCTAAGTAACAACAAAAAAAGATTCCTCCTCACAGATAATACTGGCTATTCGACTTTAATCGCCTCCTTGGATGTAAAACAGTTTGATAATCTTGCAATTTAAATATCTATCTGTCCAATTTTAAATGTTGTCTGATAGAAAATTTATGATCACTATATAGTACTTACTCCATCTTCCAGCGTCACCTTACAGGTTCGCTTTGTTACGTAGTTAGTAGTTTGTAAACGGGCTTATGCGTGACTTCTTTTATGGTGTAATATTCTTCAATACTTGTACATTATTTTAATCCCATTGAATTGAAAGCTCTGGCTGATTCTTTCCTTTCTTTAATACCTTCTAGTTCATGGTAGATTTGAATTACCTTCATATCAATACTGTTTAATTGATATGAAGGTAATTCAAAGTAAGGCAAAAAACAATTGATTATATAAATGATAGCGTATGTTTCAGGTACATTTCTAACTTTTTCTGAGATCGACAACACAAAATCTAACAAACTTTAATTATTAACTTACACAAACACACACACACACACACAGACACACACAGACACACATATTTCTATACGATATTTAACAACAATCGGAATCGCTCCAGTGTTTACATTCACGCGTGACTCACCGTCTGGGTGTAGCAGACTGTACGAATATAACATAACGCGCCAACTATCTGTGACGTAGACGCACGGACGAACATGATTCAACCGACCGACGGGATGAATCATACGAAGCTCGGATTAAAAACAAAGTCGAATCAGGTTGAACAACACAAAAGCTTGTTATGCTACCAAAACTTTTTTTCAATCTGAATTTATTTAGGGTGTTTGTATACTTACTCGTACATGTATGAACTATTTGAGTGTATGTAATATGTTCATATAAATGACGTCATCATATCATATAGATGACATTTGTATAGGTGTATATAAAATACACGCATATAAGATAGGTACTTAAGATTTGTCTTTCTCTTTTGTCTGCATCCAAAGGAATGGTTTTTAATGCGAATAGAATTACTGGAGAATGACGTCACAACAGTTATAGGTGGGCCCCATTAAAGGTCTGATAACGTGTAATTGGAAACTTGGATATGAGGGTAGACGTATGGTAAGTCGTCCTAGAGGGAGATGGAATGATAATGTGCTAAATGTGGCTGTCTGTGGTTGGACACAAAGAGCTGAAGACCGAGGTCAGTGGCGAGCTCCTAGAAAGTGCTAATAAAGTGATGATGCCATCGTCATTTTATTAGCTGAGGGTTTATATGATGATGATGTTAGTGGTGAAGATGATGAATGACGAAAACTCTATTACAAATATAATACCTAAATGAAAAAAAAAACATTCATTCTTAATGTCAAAAACATGTCAAGGTAAAACATGATTGTCTGTGGTTACAAAGTACCATAGAGCTTGAGAGACCATAAAGCCTATATTCCCATGCTCTTTGACCACTCAGTACTACATTTAAAATAATTATCTCACACACAGATGTCAAAGGTTTTGCTTATATTAAGCCGATCGTCAGATATTGTATCCGCTTTAACTTTCTACAAGGCAGATGCAGATGATTAAGATATATTATGTAGGTAAATATTTTATACCGAATGAACTATACCAACCGGTGCTTCGGCGTGGTATTATCTTTCTATTTGTGCAGATCACGAACATTTGACATTTGCTCTGTCTGAATGTTAATAAAAATATGTGCATAAGGTTATGATAACACTTGCTCTGCTTAGTTTAGGATAAGTGTTTTCAAAGACACTATTTATTATATTATACTAGCTGTGCCCGCGACTTTCATGCGTAATTTAACAAATTTTAAAATGAATGTAGCCTAAGTTATTACTTATTACATCAGCTATCTGCCAGCAAAAGTCCCGTTAAAAGGCAGTCCAGCTTTTTCGAAGATTAGCCGGAAGAAGCAGACCAACAGACAAACTGACAGACAGACATACAAACTGACAGATAGACAGACAAACTGACAGACAGACAGACAAACAGACAGATAGACAGACAAAATGACAAACAGACAGACAAACAAACTGACTGACAGACAGACAGACAGACAGACAGACAGACAGACAGACAGACAAACTGACAGACAGACAAATATTGTAAAAAATGTTATTTTGTTATATGTACCGTGTATACATGTACATTTGAATTTAGTAAATAGCGGTTCTTTCAAGATTACAAACGGACATTCCAGTTTTATTTATTCGTATAGACATAATTAGAGAATTTGAGTGTAGAAGTTCGATATTATTCTTATTATGTTGCATAGTAGAAGTCTACGCTGATGTATTCTGATTTAAAACGATAGTTTTTAAAGAGGCGTTTAAAAGGCGATTAGCTAGATATAATTTTTTATCTGAGTTTTATTACTTAGTACAGGGTACAAATGCCAATTTAAGGAGAATACCCTTAATTTTACGATGCAATAAATTTTACGACGGTAATCGCTTGCCAACTGTAATTGGTGTACTAATACCTAAATATACTAGTTTATACACGTATATTTCTCGTTACTCGATTTTTATAACCCTTTAATAGCGACACGGGCCATAAAGACAACGGTTCCATATTTGAATAAAAAATTCAGCGATTACCGAGAGAATATCTGTAGCTTCAACTGGTTTTCCCGCGCTTTTAGTCATTTATCGCCTACGCTAGGATGAATGTACTACGTAATAATAAAATATTCTTTCCTACAATTGATATAAAATTCTAACCACAATTGAGTAAAACTGTAATGTGTAAATAAATTGTAATGTTTGAATCTAGTTCCTTGGAGCGGAGTGATGAACTGGCAACAGATTAAAAAAGTGATTCCTTGGGTGCATTGACACAGCAGGTGCGTTGTTTACTTACGATCGGCGCGTGCACACACACCTTGCGTTCTGGACCAGTCGAGAGATCAGAAGATTGCATTGTATTTAAGGGTCAAGCGGATTAATGAGGCCATCTTCTTATAAGTCAGCTACGAAATTGTTGAATATATTCCAATCTACAGCTGGTCAATTGACCATGTTTATCTCTGGAGGGTCATGACATCCGAATATTAATTGATTTTTTTGCTCATGCTACAATATAAAGCATTGTTAGATATCTTAATATTCTCCGCTTTTAATTAATTTATGACTGGAAACTATACCTGAAATTCATTAGGTATAGTAATGTTGAAGAATAAAACGAAAGTTGGATGATAGAAAATAAAAATTGTTTTTTTATACATACATGGATTATAAATTGGCACCAAAGCTCAAGCATTCAGGTAACTGCGGCTATCATTAACATGTATTAACATTAAATGCGCATTAATATGGCTTGCTCGACAAAACAACGGAAACGCGATTCTAATCAGGAATATTTTCAATAAATGTTTTGTAATATGTTGATTTGGAACGGAGACATCTCATCGCCATTCTGTTCTTTCTTTTTTGCCGTCCTTACATTTGTATTGCATACTCCAATATATTGAACTTTTTTCTTAATTCATATATTTGAAATACAAGAATAATATAAAAATTTGCAATACTGCTGGTCGAGAAATCCCGGGTTCGATTCCCAGGTCGGGCACTACTAAATTTTTCTAATGTAGACTTTCTAGTAGTGGTTCAAAGTCTGAATATGTGCCCGGTGTATAGCAATAAGCTCACCACCTATTCCATAGTGAGACGTAATCGTTACTGGTGAAACGTGGGAGTGTTCTGCATTTCTCTGCCTACCTCTTCGGCAATTACAGGCGTGATATTACGTACATAAGAATTTAAAATTAGAATTGATTGGAATTCTTATTTTAAAATTTTCTTATTTGGATAAATGTATTGAGTGCCTCTTTGGTCTAGCGGTTGCTAGCGCGACTGAATGGCAAGAAGTCCTAAGTTCTAGTCCCGGGTCAAAGTTTTGGTGGATTTTACAGATTTTTTGGCTTTCTTTTCCATCGAACGTCCATCCAACAATCTGTTCCATCTACAACTGGTGAATGTAAATTTTTTTTCATTTCCGTGCCTACTCCTTCGATAAAATACAGGCGCGATAGATGAGCGTGATAGATGTTATGTTTCTTTTCTTTTTCCGTTCACATAGTTATACAAAACAGTTATTTAAGTGCGCTAATAAGATTCATTTTCGGAAAGAAAAAATATTCTTAAATGAAGTTAATAGTAGATACTCGTATACGTTCATTTCTCTCCTCCAAATACTTGATACTGCCATAACCAATGATTAGAGATATTGCAGCATGGCTGACGCAGTCAGTGGCTTTGGTCTGGTTGGGATAGGGCTGGTTCTTCTGAAAATGTATTTGCAATAACCATTTCAACCCTTATCAAGTATTATAGAATGTAGCACCTTATTGGAACTCTTTGAACAGTCAAACTGGATATTTTAAAAATGTCCAGAGAATCATTATCTATTTTGGTATCATAAAACATCCAGTGGACTTTTTAAAATGTATACTTAAAAGCGTTTCAAAGAGCGGTAAAGAAATAAATGAAACAAAAATTTAAAGGACAATAATTTAACGAAGCAGAACAAACGTTAACCAGTATCATGTTGGTAGGTGTCACTGTCACATCACCACCGCTACCATCATCTCCATTGTGCCTACTTCTATTATAACTTTTAAATACAAACCTACATATGTATGCTTATATAAAGAAATAAAAAAATATACATTTCGATTCACTGACAGCCCTAGGTCAAACAGAAGATTTGTAACTTTGCCGCGGTACCAATTTATCGCTAAGGGAAACTTACAATTGGACACGCGTGGGTCGACACGAGCGCGCGCACTGGGTCATTTCTGCAGATTTCTCGCCACCACCGACATGTGGAACCGTACATTAAGCCTTTTACCGGTTTCTTAATAACCGATCGGTTACATTAATACTTCTATCTTAACAGAGACATGAAGTGACCACCGCGAATGGCGATATCGGCGTTTAATATCTTAGAAGATTCATGTTCCAACTGGTTTTTGGGGGTTGAATTAGACAGTCTATAAAGCATAACATAAAATATAAAATATTTATATATTAAATAAAGATAAAAGTTACACCGTATCATGAAGCTTGTTTGTAATCTCCGAAGATGTATACAGTATGTATGTATGAATGTGAGTGATTCGCCAGCCTCTTTGGTTTAATATAGGTATATAAAGGTTTAATATATATAAAGATGACACTTTTGCCACACAATTTACAATTGTAATTTATAAAAATAATAATAATTTACACTAGAAACAAATCTTATACGAACCACCACACCCAAATGCCAATAGCATACCAACAATAATAAGAGCCAAGTATTTCCAATATGTAACTTTTTTTTTCGTGAAAGCACAGGTAGCTAGCTATCAGCTGTGCCCGACAGGTTGCTGCACTGGTGTGCGTGGAACGAGATGAGCGTACGTGTGTGAGTGAACAGATGCTGCGGACATCTGCCGTGGCGCGTGCTCGCGGCTCGAGCCATCTTGATACTTGACAGTTACGTATCACACATTAGATAAGACCGCTGCGTCGGTGTTGCTTTGTTTATTATTTATATAAATTAATGTATCGCCATCATACGCGATATTGCAACGTTGTTATTTCGTTAATTATAAGCCGCTCGTGGCCTACTGATTGGGTATCGAAAACTGTGTCAATTAAGGTTAAGTTCCGTATTCGTTTATCGCAATTAAACTAGTACGCTGATGACATTCACGTCAGACAACGCGTAACGGCCAGCCGGCAGTTATGTTTGATGTTCGACATTTAAAATGTATTTAGCTTTTCTGCGGGTAGATTACAAACTCACGCGACATTAAAATATATATGCACATAAAATATATGAGGATAATATTGTTTATTTATAAATACCATAATCACATAATTATGTTATATTTATTTATTCTTTATTTTACTTATGTTTTTTTAGACATGTACAATAATTAAAGCACAAGTTTTATTATGATTATTATGGTTATTACATCGTTATGGAAGGTCTCTTACGGGGTTGCCAAAAAGTACTAAACGACATACAGATATGACGTAATTCGTCTACTTTAGAATAATATTCATAGATTAACTTTTACTTAACATACGCTACTATTAAAAATATAAAAAACTAACAGATTGATGTCATTGATACATTAAACAAGGTACATATTACTAAAAAGCTGTATTGATGTCGAAACATTTATCATCCGTTCTATATATAGAACGATTAAAGTACTCACAAATGACGTCACTAAAATAGAGTTATTAAGAAGATGTTGCCCACGACTTCGGCTACATAGTGAACAGGAAAATTCTGGAACGTTTTAACAACAAATATATCGTTTTGATGACTAACAATTAATGCAACATAAGGCAAAATGCAAGAACAGTCCATGAAAAATCAATACAATTTAATTTTTGATTACTGATCGAGCGGTCCAGAATTCGATTTGTGAGTTCTAGTATTATGCGATTTTTATGTGGACGTTACAACTGCATAGGATTTTATCAAAATCCGTTTAAATAGAAATTTCGGGTTATAATTACTCGATGGAATTCTCGTATTTTCCGGTGACAGTAAAAGAGTCGGTCTGCGTAAATAAAAGATATGTATTCTGTATCCTCAATCTGCATAGTAAGTAGATTATCCAAGTATGAAATTTCATTAAACCCGTTCTGTTTGTGCATGACGATTAAATTCAATTGAAACAAACAAACAAACAAACAAACAAACAAACAAACAAACAAACAAACAAACAAACCAACTCTGTTTTCTCAGTCTTTGTCTTTTGTATCGTAAAACGTAACATCATGCCTGTAATCTCCGAAGAGTTAAGCAGAGGAGTGTAGTACACTTTCACGTTCATTAGTTACGACCCACTATGGAATAGTTGAGTCTATTATCATACATCGGGCACAAATCTACACTAGGAACCATTACTAGTAATTTCTCCTAGAAAATTTAAGTACAAACATCTAACAGAACCCGCCCCGGGATTCGAACCAAGAACTGCTCGATCAGCAGTCGCACTTACAACCACTCGCCCAAGTAGACAGCCATGTCATATATTTACATACAACGTATATGCACAAGATACATGCATTTATAATATCAATACAAATAAATATCTTGCGGCAACTCCGTTCTTATCTTATTTCACTGTGTAAAAATACCAAATTATTTTTAAATTTAACTGTATCGCTCTCCTACTAAAGTATATATCGCTTGCTCGCTTACGCTGTCACTGAAAACGTCGCAGATGTGATCGTAGAGAGTAGATTGTAATGTATTCCATCCCAATAATGCGATATTTAAAAAAGATATTTGAAAGTGGAACGTTCGTATAAATAAATTACTTGGTGAGCGTGTCAAGTATCAAAATCGGCACGAGCCATATAATTGAACGGCAGCTGCCGGTTGGGCATCTCGTCTGCCGGTCTGTCTGTGTGAGTAGATCGGGTTGATCGCGCAAGATATAAGATTTAGCGATTTGTTCTTTTATATAATTTCACCGTAACCACACTGCAATCTGGGGAAGCAAGAACGACTTCGAATAGGCTTAACATTAGTCGGGAAATTCTGAAAATACATGTCTACGTGATGTAAGCCAGTCCATATAAATTAGATTAAGGTGCGTTACCTTTCTCACTGTCTCGTTAGTTGAGTTTTTAAAAACGCTGCTACTGATCTAGAGGGCCTAGATCTCCTGGTCGGGCTAAGTAAGTATTATTGGTTTTTAAGTGCAATAACGAACGTATAACAGGAGAGTGGAGGTGTACTACGTTCCTCTGCATATTACTACTTCAAGGAAATACAGGCATAACATTATATCATTAAAGACGGTCATCACGACGGAAACGATTTCATTCCATTGTTGTTACCAATGCAGTGGTACCATATATCTTGATACTTTTATAGTAAGGTTTATTTATAAATCCGCCTTCGCTTATGTCTTGCCCCACACAGGTGAGTCACACTGACATTGACCGTGTAATCTCACAATTAAACATCTCGTGCGAACAACACACGCAGTTGCATAATGCACCGCTAATGGTAATTGCATCATAACTATCATGCAACTATTATGTTTAATCGCTATTTGCTTCGAAACTTGACACTCCGTTATATCTAGTGATAGTCTATTGGTTTTCAATTCACCTGCCATACCGCGCATTCTCGGCTCGAATCCCGCAAATTTTCCTTACAAAACAATGGGTTTATAACATTAAATGTCATTTGCTGTAATATTGAATGCTAACATCTCCTGGAAAACTTGAAGAAACCTACTCTATGCTTCTATAACGTTCTCTTAGGCACGTGAAAGCCTGGCAAGCCGCAAGCCGGCGCCGGCGTGCTAAACTCCAGCGTTAGCATTCTCATTCTGAGATGAGGCCAGTGTTGTACAGGAGGTCTGTTTAACGATAGATGACGAATGTACGTGATAACCTTGTCGGGTTTAAAT
>DWEJ01000408.1:0-17027 GCA_018245835.1 Mysoria sejanus stolli | reverse complement strand
GAGTTAGAACCATTTAAATATTTTTAATTAGCTGGATATTAAAAAAAAAAGGTTTATCATAATTAAGTGTAATTATTTGTCTGTTTCAGATATCATGGATCTCATTAGTCGTATATATTTTTTACACGTCGTTTATATTTTACAAGAACGGACGTCAATTTTTTTATTTGCGACGGATGTTAGGGGTGAGTGTCGTGGCGCAGTTTACATTGTAGTTTGTACACAAACATTTCACTC
This sequence comes from Mysoria sejanus stolli, assembly GCA_018245835.1. Lineage (NCBI taxonomy): Eukaryota > Metazoa > Arthropoda > Insecta > Lepidoptera > Hesperiidae > Mysarbia > Mysarbia sejanus. Next base: position 16,790 of record DWEJ01000408.1, on the reverse strand, counting down.
CATCTCGTGGATGTGAGCGCCAATTACTGTATTTAACAAAGCTTAACTATGTGGTTACCGCTTTTGTCTCTGCGCTGGCGTTCATTGTACAAAGGCGAGTAGCGGCTCGGTGTCGCTGCACTGTTTGTTGGTGCGTTTTAATATTTTTTTCTCAAACTTCCTCTTTTTTGTGTGTTCCATAATTGTCTGCTGCTACAGTTATGCGAGAGCGTATGAGTATTTTTACATTGCCGATATTATTTACCTTCGTTGTGCAATTCGTGGGTTGCTCGATATGGCTTAGAAAATGTATTTACATTATCCTTCTTATCGTTGTATCACTGACTGATGTCCAAAAAAGATATATAGTTACAGTTAACTCCATCTTTAAATTTATGGATGAATTTAACTCTCATTGGGAGCAATACAACATCGACCATAGTCGGCAATAACTGTGAGATTCCAAAAAATATCTAAGGGCTTTCATATTCTTTTAATTATCACACCAAAACAAGATTTTTTGTTCTTAAAAAACTGTACCAACCGTCTGTACTGCAGGCCCGTTAGCTGTTTCCAATGCATGAATAAAGTATCGCTCTGCTCACAAATGTAACTTCTTAGAGTCAATGAAACTGAAAATATTCAACGCTATTCATCTTAAAATAACCTGTATAAAATGTCTTGATGGAGGCTATATGCTTAAATGCTCAAGATCGTAACCGTTTTATAAGTATTTCAGCGCATGTTTTAAATGCTTCGCTTCTGTTTCTTGTGGCTTGTGCTTAGCTGTGCGAAATGTCATATAATTATTGTTATTAACTGTGTGATCCTATAATAAAACTTATATTTACAGTTAGGACTATGTATATCCCGCGGTACGGCGACAGTTCTGAACTTGTGCTGCGCACTCGTACTGCTGCCGTTATGCAAGAAGCTGAACCAAATACTCTACAGATTTCTCTCCAAACTGTGGCCCCGATTGTTCTTCTTTTGGCTAGAAAGCGCGAAGAGTTTTCATATGACTGTGGCATGTACCCTCGTCATATTCGCAGGTTAGTAGTTTAAAATTTTGGAGTTTTAGATAAATAGATAGATATGAGAATAATAAGAATGCTTATAATGAAGAACCGTTATGACTATGAACTGACTATCATTTATGAACAACCCTCTGGAGGTTAGTAAATTTGGGGAGGATACGGGACCCACCGGGGTACTATAAATGGTTGATCTTGGGTCTTACCATCATTACGCTTAGTGCTGAAAGTTTCTGTATGGTATACCTTTAACATGAGAACATCAAACATGAGAACAATTATTGTTATATAATACTGATAATTATTTGACAAATGAACTACTATGACATTTTCAATAATGTAAACACTTTTACGGACAATTTTTTATACGAAATCCTTTTACAGCTAGCTATCTTTTAAGCCTCGATTAACATACACACACACCCACACACACACACACACACTCACACACATACACACATGGAACGGACATTCAACTAGTATTAAGTATTTTTCATGCTTGTGTGTGTAAATCGTTGACGACGGCATTAATCGGCTTTCATTCTGACACACCTAATCTTGTTTGATTAAGGAGGAAAACGGATGAGTAACGCCAACTAACGAATATATTAAACTATTTACTGATAGTAGTTCTTATAGTACTGGGTATGGAGTAGGTTTCGATTTATTGAAAAGAGAATTGGGGTAAATAGGAATTAGCCACCCTCTCTGCTTGGATTTATTAAGGCACCTCTAAGGTTTCGGCGGAATAAAGATTATCAAAATTACAGTAACAATGGCTTAATTCACCGCTCGAAGCACAGGAACGTTTGAGGAAATTTGTCTCGAGTCACTCTTCCAATTTCTGAACCCATTCTCAGTACCCGGCGTATTTTTTACAAGTACTTGTACTTGGACGTTAAACGTAACTGGTCAGACGTGCTAGTGTAATACAGTCCTCTGCCCACTTGTTCGGGGATAACAGGCGTGATGTTGTTTTTTTTCTTATAAAAATTAAAGACTAATTTACAAGTAACGGTATAGCCTTAGAAAAAAAATTCGTTCCTTATTTCCAACAGACAGTGTTTATGCGAATATCATTTTAGTAATGGCACTTCATTGTGTAAGCTCTCAGCTGGTAACAATTCTCGCCACAAATGAGCACCTCGCTGTTCAGATCCACCCACAACATTTCAGTTGAAAGCCGCCCTACACTTCTATGTACATCCCCTTCATTTACGCTGGTGTCTAGTATAGACATTAATTTGAATACCCTCGCGAGGACAGTCATTCAACTGCACACAGTACTGAGCAGCGATTCTGAACCTTTTATGCGTGCGAGTGGTAATTTAAAATTGTTTGCGATTATTTATCAACATAAACCAATAATATAATAAATCATAATCCTAAAATAAAGCGGAAGTAACCCGTATTGTTATTTTTTCCTTTAGACTGTTTGAAATATTAATTTATTTGCAATTGATCAATTTTTAGATAAAAAATGTGTGAATAAATTTGACGTAGTTTCTTTAAAAGCTACTTTAAAAGCGCTTGACACTTTGTATTCGTGTTAAAGTAATTTTAAAGCCGTGTTGAAGTTCCGAACTGTAGGTTGAGTACCAGTGGTTCAAAGTCTAGACAGACCGTGTCATTATTTAATGGCGCCAGTGTTAAGTATTAGGGGCATTTCTTTTACTTTGGTTTACGAATCTCAGTTACGCGTGAAAGCGCGGCCTCGCCAGCATTAAGTTCTTCAGACGATTGCTGCGGCCTTTTGGGGGACCTTTAACACAGGGTAAGATTATAAGCAGCTATTAAATCAAAAACACCATTTTAATTTCAAATAAAACAGGTACCGACTTTAACAAAAAGTGATTATAATTAGTAGGGTATGCTTTCTCAGTATTTAAAAATTAGAAATATTTTTTTTATAAAAAGTATTATTATTTTATAGAATTATTTTTTTATTCTGTTTACCACTATAAAAGCAACAATTTGTGGCATTGTAGTCAGATGGTTTTTGATATTTTTTTTGCATAATTTAACAATAAAAACTGACTGCCTCGTTGGCCGTGTTGATTTCAAGTGCGACTGCCGATCGGGAGGTCCCGGTCTCAATTCCCGGGTCGAACCTATAAAATTTTCTGATTTAGAATTCCTAGTAGTGGTTCGGAGTCTGGATATGTGCCCGATGCATGGCAATAGGCTCACCACCTACTCCATGGTGGGACGTAAACGTAACCGGTGAAACGTGGGAATGTTCTGCATTCCTTTGCCTACCTCTTCGGGCATTATAGGCGTGATATTATGTTTAAGAATAAAAAAAATTCTCCTGTTACTTTATGTTTCGTACTTTATGTTTCCATAAAATGAATACCTAAATGATCAATATGTTTCCTTTTGTAAGCATTGTAAAAACTGACAACTATTCAAAGGCCTTAAAGGAAACTAACTCGGCGTACTAGTTGGCCATCGTCTGGAGAATTTAATGCTCAATTGAGGTGAACGTTTAAACGACATGAGACGTCCTGACTTACACCTGAATCGAATGTAGTTGCCTCTCGGTAACAAATGACTCAGTACGCCAAGTCGGTGGCCTACAAATAGATCAGTGATTATTATTTATTAACTAAAACACATTGGCTGTCACTTCTTTCTTAATTCTTCCAGGCACTGCCCAGCTTGTCAATCAAAAATAATTGTTCGCTTGTTTTTAAGTCAAACATCGTCTCTTTGTAATATTTTACTTCGAGGAATTGATGTAGCTGCGAGTCTGGCGATTATAATTCACTGTTTTGATAGTTCAAAATTATAATGTGATATGAAGAATTATTACGTTTATATTGAAAAGTATTTTCTTTGTGTTTGGTACACATTAGCTGGTAGGTTAATATCGTGAAATCACCACAAAGATGAGGATGTAATGTTATTTCAGCTTCACGTGATTTTTTGTTTCAGTTTTACATTCTATATCACACTTTGTAAACTTGTGGAACTTCTCTCGAAGCTACGATGAACAAAGGATAGAGATAAACATGGCTAGCTACAAAAATGAGGTTAGTTTTGAAACAATGCCTTACTTTACTACGCCTAGTTTAGTATGTAACAAGAACACACCTATACTATATGTATATATATGTTCGTTGATATTGTGCACGAAAAGGGAATTCCAATTTTCTGTCTCAGTGTTAAAGTTTAGATTAGTTTTTTGTGTTTTTACATAGCCCAAAAGTTGACAAGCCGAAAAATTGTTTGTGAAACTTTAGAGGATGCTCAAAGTGCTCGGTCTGTATTTTGTAATATCTACCCGGTACACATTTTTTAAGGTTCACCAAATTTTGTACAACGATTCAGCACAGATTTTTTCAATTTTTACAGTTTTACTATGTTTACACTTGTTTATTTTGCACGGTATATGACGTCATATAAACAATTTATTACATCCGCACTGTCCAATGTGCAGCGTAAATCATGCCGATATGATTTTAAGGGAATTTATGGGTCATTCAGCATTTACCGGCCGTTATTGGAAACTGCATCAACCGTTAGTTAATAACTATCGGATCGGTGAAAATATTGAATGTGAACCTGTTCGTTTTTATGCATCTGTACGCTTTGCTCTTACGTGCATGTGTTGTTATTGATTGCCTTATTGGTCGTGTTGGTTGCAAGTGCGACTGCCGATCGGGAGTTCCCGGGTTCGAATCCCGGGTCGAACACTACAAAAGAATTATTCTAATTTGGAAATTTTCTAGAAATGTGTCTGCATTTCTCTGCCTACCTCTTAGGCGTGAAGTTGCATTACGTTCTTTAGCAATTTACGAAGATTTGCCATATTTATTTTTTAATTACACATTCTCAAAATTAACCATTAAATTCCCATTTATGAATTAACAACAGGATAAATTATTTAAATCAACAATCTAGTACCCACAAAATTGTTTCACGACATTTTTCTTATTCATAGATGACTGTATTAGCAACTCACGAAGAAGAGATGTTGATATTTTTCAGTATAATTTCTAAGACCACTTCAGGAATACATGTAGGATGTAGGTACGCTGGTCACGCGAGGGCGCCGGAATAATAATGGCGACACGTCAAGTGTTCGTACGAACAGCAAACACAGTTCTTTTGTCGCCAGGTGGCGCTGCGACCCCATCCCACCCGCGATGCTGCTTAGGTCACCTGTTTAGGTACTTAGGTGCAGTGAAAGGGATTCCATTATTTTCCCTTCATATCATCTAGAGTGCGTTTTTCAGAACAGGTTCATAGTTAAATATCAGTGTAGGTGTAAACTTATGGACATGCGCAAATATTGTAATTATGTTAGTGTGTGTGTAAATGTTTACATATAAACGAAAACGTAGCTTAGGCTCCTCTGCCTACCTGTCCGACGATTACAGGCGTGATGCACATAGGAAAATATATGATATCAAAATGTTGGCACTGATAAATAATAAAATTTAGAATTTACTTTTCCTTTTATTAATATTATTATCACCGGTTAACATTGTGACGAACGACGATTGATTCTCTGTTAATTTATAAGAAGCTTTTCCTACTTATTGTTAGAGTCCATTGCTGCTGTTGTTGAGCGTGGCGGGCGTCAGCGGCACCTTGATGCTGCTCATGTGTCTGAGCATGGGGCTCACGTCGCTGAGGGTCGTTCGGCGCAGGATCTACAACGCCTTCTGGTACACGCACCAACTGTATCTACCGTTCATGGTGCTACTGATGATTCATCCGATGAGGTAAGATATCAAATATATTATGGTACGATGACATTAGAACACTTGGATAAATTGTAATTTAATTGTTAGATTCTAAACATGTCGACAGGAACGGTGTTTAATGGCATGGGTATAAATGATATAGATAAAAATAACTACGTTAAAAAAACCGAATTCAAGAGTAAAAAGTAATAAAGATTTAATATTAATTATATACTACCTATTATTTATTCTTCGTATTAATTTAGGTTTAATTGCACTTTATAAGGTTTATTTAAGAATAGGTTTGTTAAAGAAATTAAAATATAATTAATTGTTTAAAGCTTGGCACCGACTTCAAACCTATTAGTGAATAGCACATGTAAATAATAGGTAGTATATAATTAATATTAAATGTTTATTATTTTTTACTTTTTAGTTATGAAGTCGGTTTTTTTAACGTAGTTATTTTTATTTAATACTTTGTAGTTTATTGCTGCACTGCCAAGTAGTTATGAGTAAACCTACAAAAGGTGCTGCGCGCCTTAAAAAATATAGACCTCAAGAAACGAGAACCCTTAATTACTCAATGATGAACTGGCTTTGCAATTCCATTAGAACCTACACCAAATATCTTCAAACATAACTCAATTATTCCCATCGGTTGAGGAGTTACATATTTTGTCTCAGAGCCACATTATCAGATCCTTAAATAGTCAATGATGAACTAGCTTTGCAATTTCATTAGAACCTACACCAAATATCTTCAAACACAACTCAATTATTCCCACTGGTTGAGGAGTTACATATTTTGTCTCCGAGCCACATTATCAGACCCTTAAATAGTCAATGAGGAACTGGCTTTGCAATTTCATTAGAACCTACACTAAATAGCTTCAAACAAAACTCAATTATACCCATCGGTTGAGGAGTTACATATTTTGACCCCAGAACCCACTCTGATCCTCATCATATTTAAATGGAACCAACTTGCAGCGATTGTCCACACACGAAACTAAAGGCATTAAAATAGGTTCATAAACGGCGAAGTTATGGCTGTTATATTTACATGGGTTGAGGATTTCCCCTCATTTTCTCCAGAACCCATTTATGGATCCTAACCATATTTAAATGGGACCAACTTGCAGCTCGCCTCTACACAATAAAAAAAAGAATAATTAAAATCGGTCCACTAACGGCGGAGTAATTCGTGTACATACATAAAAAAAAATTCCGGCCGAATTGAGAACCTCCTCTTTTTTGAAGTCACCTAATCAATCGTGAAACACAGGTGTAATAAAAAATATGAAGTTTGTTGAGGACCAATGGACAAAGTTTTGGTTACCACAGTCTGAAACACTAAAAGTTGTTATAGGCGTGCTTTTGCGAAAAATATTTATTTGAACTGATAACATTTTATTTATAATAATGATATCTAGAACGTTATAAAATCAATATATGAGAACGTAATGAAAAGATATGTCTAAGAAAATTTACGATGAATATTCCAGTGTCATTTTACCCGGTCTCAAACTCACTAGCTCACTATCCTTTAGCAGCTATCAAAATTTTATTCATGTCATGAAAGGACAAAATATATCACATACCAAAAATTATTAAGATCATTTAATTTTAGAATATGTAACTTCAACTGTTATTCACGTTAGCGATATAGCGGTTTTTACTCGAATGAGCACAAAAAAAACAATTGTCACATTTTAAAATGTAACCATATATTTATTTATTGTATATAGTATTTTGTTGTAACTATTTTTTCTGTAATATTAGAATTCATATCATTTAAATATTCTTGACATAAATTATTAGCTGCATTCCACTTACGGTGCACAAAGCATAAAATACTGTTCTGGCCGTTCCACAGGGCGTGTACATCTGTTGTGGTTGCGGTGAAAACGTTACTAACAACGTTATGACACCTCGCTCACGTAGACTCAGAATTAACAGGATTTTAAATTATTAAAGCAGGAAATCAATATATTAATGTCAAATGTTTATAATGTCAAATACTTCAACGCTCTAAACGCTCCATAGTCCATTCCACTTGGGTGTTCGATTTCAACGTTCAGGCCCTAGTGGAACGGTGAAATGTCTGAGCCTGGATATTGTGAAATGTGAAGGCGTAGTGTCGCGCACCCGATGTCACGTTTGTCAAATAAAAATAAATAAAATACTTAATAAATAAATAGATAAACTAAACCAAGATAAGATACCAACTCAGAGAAAGAGACGGGTATGCTGTTTACAAATTAAACTAAACTTTTTTCTTAAGTATTTCAAACTATTTTTAAGTTATAGAACTAAAATATTTTGTGCGTTAAAAGTATGCCTACACAATACGAAGAAGATAGAACTTGGGAAGGAACAAATCATAACCAATATGAAGTATGTATTTATGTAAAATTTAAAAGTTATGAGATAATATTTTAGTCCCTTTTATTATCTTATTTTTCTATTGTAAGGAAGAATCAGCAGAAGACGTCATTGACAACCCTGAAGAAGTACTGCAGGAGTGTCTCGAAAAATTTAAAACTCCGGATTACATTATGGAACCGGGAATATTTGGTCAACTAAAGAGATATTTTCAAGCTGGTGGAAACCCGGAGCAAGTAATTGAACAGCTTTCACTAAATTATAATGCCGTAGCTCAAATGGCAAATTTACTGGCTGAATGGTTAATTCTTGGAGGTAAAATGTTTGTTTTTGTAATATGAGTGTTTAAAAAAATTTTACACATTTCAATCTAGTGTATCATTTTAAAAAATTGTATCGAATTTCCAAGAAACAGTCTTTGTTGCTAATAATAACTTTAAATCACTCTTAAGATTAATTTATTAGATTAAAATCATATAAGGCATAATTTTTATTATTGTATTAAGATGATTAACCCCCTTATTAATCAAGTTACTGCAAAGCGGGACTACTGATACAAAACACTTGGGTTTGATTTCATTCTCGGGTACAATTAAATTTTTCTAACTTAAAATTCCTAGTAAAAGCTTGGATTCTGGATTTGTGTTCAGTGTATAGCATTAGTTTTAACTCCTATTCCATAATGAGATGTCAACATATCTGATGATACATGGGAGCATACTGTACTCTGTGTACCTCTTTGGACATTACATATGTGAGGTTACATATTTATATAAATAATATTGAATTCAATAGGAGTAAAAGTAACAGAAGTACAGGCAATGGTTGAAAATCACTTGAAGGATATGATTTTAAAAACATTTGACCCCAAGAAGGCAGATACAATCTTCACTGAAGAAGGTGAGGTAAGATTTATGTCAATTTTCATTATTATTATTAAAATGTATACACAGCTTATGCACGGGCACAATAATTCGAAGTATTGTAACTATGTCACTTTGCTGATGATTATATCGCACCCACAGTACGACACATTCACTTTTGCAAAAAATTAAAAAAATGAGTTAAATATGTAATGATTGTCCTAAAGCTCCATTACTTGATGCGATAAAATTACTTTTGTAATATGAAATGTTGCCATTGTAGTATAAGTTATTCATATTATCTATCTTTTAAAGTCATTGTTTTGTGAGGTGTCAAAGTTTTAAATGCTTCTCCTGAAAAACTACATTTTTGCATAAGTGACAGTGTCGCCTGGGGGGGTGTGATATGTCTTTATTATTTTTCAATTTAATTTTAGTTTTACTCTTACAAACCATCTCCTAGTATGTAAAACTTCTGATATAAATTTTTCCTTTCAAGTGTATACATAGCGTGTAAACTTATGCTATATCATAATATCGTTTAATTGTTAGTCTCTGTAATAACCCACAATTATATTATTTGATTGCTAGACACCAGCATGGCTCACTGAGATGATCGAACATCCAACTTGGAGATCATTGATATACAGACTAGCTGAGGAGTATCCTGATTGTCTCATGTTAAATTTCACCATCAAGGTAAATATTTATTTTGACACCTAAATATATTTGACCTCTCTGACATATAATGTCATATTCATATTATGATTTTAAATCACTAATGTAACAGTGCAGGGAAGTATCACAAGGGAAACCTGTTTACCTGCAGTTGTCCAATGCGGCACATTACAGCCTTAACCCTTCTAATACAAAGAGGAGACCGAAACCTAGTGGTAGAATGTTAAAAAGATTATTAATAATAAAAGCTGAGTATTAAACGGTGGACTTAATGGCCTACTGTACCAGTCAATCCATGGTAATGAGTAGAATATATGACAGATAAAACAAAATCAGTACCAATACTATAAATATTAGCAAAAAGTGACATTAAGGAAATATATTTATATGATGCATATGTAAGGGTTATTTATATAAATAAAAATATAGTCTACAAAGATATTATATATCTTTATAAAAGTAAATGTAACAATCAAATGTGTATGAATATTTTCAGTTGATATCAGATGCCGGCTTCCAAGGTGAAATCACGAGTATATCGACAGCAGCACAACAGATAGAAGTATTTTCTAGGGTACTCAAATCTGCAATTGTGGGGTTCTTACAAAGTTCAGACGACTGGCAGAATAGTGTAACAGAATGTGCAGTGAGTCAACTTGTATTATTTACTTATAATATTCATGTATGTATTATATCCACAGTGAAAAAAGAAATTTGTTATTTGGGGTTTTTCCTCTCAAACATGGTATAAAAAGTCTCTACAATTTACGTAAAAAACGTAACTTGACGCCTGTAATCCCCGAAGAGGTAGGCAGAGGAATGCAGAACATTCCCACATTTCACTGGTTATGTTTAGGTCCCACTATGGAATAGGTGGTGAGCCTATTGCCATGCATTGGGCACATATACAGACTCCGAACCACTACTAGAATTGTAATTTAGATTTTCTAGAAAATTCTTTTATAGTGTTCGACCCGGGAATCAAACCCGGAAAACCCCATCGGCAGTCACACTTGCAACCAACACAACCAACGAGACAGTCAATTTAAATATATTATTCTAAATAATGTGCAACTGTAATACATATATTGTTCATAGTAGTGCAATCACCAAGAGTTGCCAAAAATAAAACTAACACTAGCCTGCTTTCTAAAGGAGTTTCATTCCAGTCTATTTATTGTGATTATTATTAGCAAGCCTGAAATCTCTGAATAAAATGTTTACAGTAAATCAATTAATTACAATAACTTTCCTTACTGTAACTTGTGTACTTAAATTTTTTTAAACCTAAAATATGTTGATTTGAGTACTGTTTGACTCACTGATGTTCATCAATATTTTAAGATACTAACTGTTAGCCCTAAGATGCAAATTATGAAAATACGTAATGTTAATTTTTTCATCTAGTGCAGTAGTCTAGATACCAGTCTGAATGTAAAAACTTTATGGGTGTTTCCAAAGAAAAAACTGGAAATTTGGCATTCAATAACAGATCTAACCGATATTTATTTATGTGTTTAAACTTACAGAAAATGGTGTGCCACGGTGCTCACACGTATGTATATAGTCAAGTGATTGTACATGTACTGTCACAAGAACCACGAGGTGGCGCAATTATGAAAAGACTGAGCCAGGAAATAACAAGATGTGCACAACAGAGGTACTTTTTATCATGTATATTATAGCTATGAGTTATGATTTAGAAGCAGCACAGCAGATCCATAGAGATATTTTACACTTTGTGCTCTCTGCCTACCCCGTAAAAGTCCTAGTGTGGAGATATGTATGTATAAATAACTGGAAAGTATGACTGTTGGCAATAAAAATGTTAATAAAAAATATGTAATGCAAACGAAATCATTATCATCATCATCAGCCTATTCTAGTCCACTGCTGGACATAGGCCTCCCTTGTGGGGAGGCCCATAATGCCCACGCTGGGCTTGCGGGCTGTCGCAGATCGCAGAGCATCGCCTATGGTACCACACAACTTTTGTAACTATTTTTCGTTCTATTTCAACGTAGTATTATATTATATGAAATATGTTATTTTCAGCGGACATGATGTAACTCCTATCACCCTAGCATTGACGCCCGGGGAGTCTTGGCGCAGTGCTCGGACAGCACTGGCGGCTATGTTGTCTCGAGGAGCCCTGAACCCGGCTGATATTTCAGTTCTGTTCCGTGCCTACACCCAACCGGAACCACCTCCGGTTCATTTGATTAGAATACCACAATTTCTAGGTGAGTACACTTGTGATTTACATTTTACAAAAATTCAATTCCCATTTAACAATGCATTTTATTTACTATCATAGAAAACATAACATCACTTCTTTAATCCCCGAACAGTTAGCCGAGGAGTAATCTCCCCCATTTCAACTGATACATTTATATCCCACTATGGAATAGGCGATGAGATGTCTGGGTTTGTGCCACTACTACAAATATTAACTAGAAAATCTAGGTTACAAAAATCGAATAGTACCCGATCCAGGACCTCTTTATCAGCATTTGGGCTTAAAACAAGTTAACCAATAAGATAGTCCTTTATTTTGATGTTATAAAATTACATTTTATTTACCATCATGTTTTATATGACCATGTCTCTTTTACATTTTCAGAACTTCTAGTGGATTCTCTTTTCAAAATGGGCAGCAAATTAAACCCAGAGCATAAATCAAAGTACATGTACCTATTAGCATATGCAGCTAGCGTGTGTGAGGGTACCTCTTCCAATAAGCCAATCAAAGATGAATTAAAATCAACTGTACAAGCTATAGAGAAGATTCATACAGTTTGTAGCAGTTCTGCCAGCTCCAGTGAACTCATTGCTGAACTGCCATCTTTGTATCACTGTATAAGGTAAACACTAAATGTAATATACATTCTAATGAGTCAATTGAGAACACTTTCTGGTCCATTACCACAGAGGATACTGAACGTGGCTGATGAGGAAGGCTTTTAGGTTTGATTACCTGGGACATGTGTGTGATAAACCCAAGTATTTGTTCCTTGTCTGGATCTAAAAATGTATAGTAATCAGCTTTCTATCTGATTACTTCATGATCACATGTTGGGTCTGAAGTTGTCATCATAAGTAATTAAGTAATAAATTATTCATATTTATTAATATTAAAATTAACATAATTACATCAATTACTCAATTGATATTCCAGGAATTCATATCTATATTTTTTTAATTTCAGATTTCCTGTAGTGGGCATGGGCATACTGGTTTGGGTGGAATGTGTTGTCACAGAGCCTTCTTATTTTAAATTATGTACAGAACACTGCCCAGTACATCTGGCCTTACTCGATGAAGTGGCCTCTTGTCATCAGTTGCTTCACCACAGACTGCTAAAACTGCTTGTACAGTTGTTTGAATCTCCCCAAGATGAATTGGAAATTTTAGTACAGGTAACTACCAATTCAGTTTTACATTTTTTGTACCAAGTCTCTTATGGGGTAATTAAGGAGCATCGAGTGCCATATATCTATCATTACAGACCACATTTTTTTTTCTACTTCACTATCACACACTCGCTGGTTTTGGAAATTTTTACATGTAGCTATATGGATTAAATCATAAATGTAATATTGTTACAGTTGGAATTGAAGAAGATGCTTTTGGATCGAATGGTGAATTTGCTAAGCCGGGGTTGCGTTGTCCCAGTGCTGCGGTACATTAAACAATGTTGGCAACGCGGTGACACTGACATTTCTCTCATACGATATTTTATAACAGAGGTTCGTACAAATTTCGATTACAAATTTAAAACAGCATCTCATTGTATCAACAGCGTCGTCGTAGTCGTCACTAGTAATTTCTGCACTTGAATTTTTATCGTGATATTTATACTAACACATAATATACGCGCAGAAAATGTAAGTATATATGTTTCCTAAAGAAATCACTTATTGTAAATTATATAACCACGCACCGGCCTGTCGGGCCTTTTCAGCATCACTTAGACACTAAACACATTCAACTCTCTTAATTCTAGGTTCTAGATGCTATAGCACCACCCTACACGCCAGAATTCGTGCAATTAGTACTGCCCATGGTGGAAAATGAAGAGATCACAGGCACAATGCGAGCTGAAGGCGAAAATGACCCCGTTTCAGAGTTTATAGGTATGTCAAGCTTGCCGCCAAGCAGTACCCTATAAGTATCTAAATCATTCAATGACCTGTCAAGTATTGGAACAGCAGGTGTAATCAATTTTTTTGTGTACTTCAAAATCACTCTTAACACAGGTTAAGGAATTACCTTTAAACTTAAAATCTCAAATAACATAGGTCATTACTTTTAAAATAATATCATGTATTGTGTTTGGCCCATACATGGTACAGTCATTAATAGAAATTTGCGGTAGGGTATGCATTAGTCAGGGTAAAATTAAAAATTTGTTGCCACAGAATTTAAAAAAGTATTTAGCAATATTTATGAATGTGTTATTTTAATTAAAGTATTTGTGTAAATGTGCTTTTTTATTGTTTCAGTTCATTGTAAGGCACATTATGGAGTTGTTTGAAGCAGTACTGAATAAACATTTACTGTTACGTGGACTATCTGATACATTATAATTAAAGTTCAACTAATGTTTTGGCTTTGACCAGAAAATGGCTGAAAATTCGGTTCAGTCGATATAAACGTGCGCCAGTCAGATGGATATATACTAGTTTTTAAATAAATTTGATACAAAATTTAGGTATTTAATTTTCTAAGAATAAACAGTTTTTTTAAAATGAAATGTCTTTTATTCAAATTGAATCACTTGATATGAAGTTGCGATAAATGTCAAATTAAAAAAAAAGTTAATTTTTGGGGGGCTTACGCGTGCGCACCTAAAGCCAAACGGTTGTAGACTGTTCGGAAATTCGTTGACAAAGCGAGGTCTACTCGTTTATCACGCAAGGTTCACTCGTAGACCACGCAAGGTTTACTTGTGACAACGCGGTGTCCACCCGAGGACCACCCGTCGACAACGAGCGGACGCAGAGCGACGTGGCGTTGTAGGTCGAGTGCCGGGTGGCTCTAATGAGCTGTGACCCTAAGTGTTATTTACATGCTTGACTGTCATCTTTTTTACTGATTACTGATTATACTGTAACAGATTCTTCTCCACCGCACGACTTAGCAGTCGTCAACTCATGTATCATAAGTAATAAAAAATATACTTTTTAAGCACATATACATATAGGAGTGAAATTTTTTTATAATACAATCTACTAAATTTACGTAAAATTTTGTGACCTAGTGTGATTGTGACCAAAATTTTGTAAGTTTGATTCTTAACAATAATCAAACAACAACCTTTTATAGCCAACTGAAGTTGGCTATGAAAGGTTTTTATGTGCCATTTATGTTTATGATAGTATTTTAGCGTTATAAAATATTACTAACAAAAATCATGAAATCTATACCTACTTATAATAAATCTGTAGAGTCAATTCTGTACATGAAGTATATTTCCAAAATAACTATCAGGGGGGATTAGGGATCGATACTGATGCCAAAAATGCAATCAGTATAATTTTTGTCTTTCTGTCTGTCCCTATATTTCTTATGGAAACAAAAACTACTCAACGGATTTTAACGAAACTTGATACAATTATTTTTCATCCTCCTGAGCTGGTTATTGTATACTTTTCATCACGCTACAATCAATAGAAGCGGAGCAGTGAAGGGGAATGTTGGGAAAACGGGAGAAGTTACTTCATTTTTTAAGCTACACAGAAATCATGTACATATGACGTTCTCATTATGTTCTCCAAATGTTCTCCTTAAAATTATATAAAAAATATCCCACGACAGCATATGTCTATATTTTAATTACCCGTGCGGAGCCGGGGCGGACCGCTAGTTACAAATAAAATGCAAGACTATACTTATTTAATGTGTCAAGGCGGAGACGCAGCTCCTCTTGATACTGGCTGGAAATGGCCTCGTGCTGCATCTGCACTTCCACCATGTTCTGCTGAAGCTTCTCATGGTTCGTCTGCACTTGTTGCAACTTCTCTTTCAAGTCCCAGTACGCAGTATCTTGGGCGACCTGCAAACCAATCTCATATTGATATAATACATATGTAATGAGTTCATAAAATTTGTAATTATTTTTAATATTTTTCTGTATTTATTTTATAATGCTGGCCGAAATATTTGTTAAGATATAGATTTTACCAGTTTGACCGTCGGCGCCATTTTTTGAAAAACAGATGTATTCATTACATTTTGTCACGTATCGAATGGAAATAAGTTATATACAAATAATACATTATTTATCTACGGTGTATCATTTCTCTACACATAAATAAATATATTAGTAATTATTAATTTTAAGTAGGTAAGCAATTTATAGTGTACTTAATCGAATTATGTCGCATGTGGAAAATTTTTTGGAGTTAAAAGTAATGGCGGGTGGTCAAATTATTGTACCTTCAACTTTATAATCTTAGCAGTTTCGCGGGAAACTTTATCACGTAGTTTTTCAGCATCTACATTCAATCTTTTTCTACTAGCCACTTTATTTACATCACTAATATCCATTTTTGTAGTTTTCAAAGGAAACTGGTGATAGAAAAAGGAAACTTTTCAATGGATACAGAATTAACGAAAAATGGAGGGAATACTTGTGTTCGGTCAGATACTTTGGTTATTTTTTCTGAACTAACACAGTATTTTATATGGCCAGTACTTTATACGGCCAGCTTGTCGGCCAACTTTTTACTATGAAGTATTTTTTTAATATTTAAATGTTTTATATGATTAAAATACTTTCATGACATGTCTGTTATAATAAAAATAATCTCATCTAATAATATTCTTTAACTTAAAATATTTTACATCACAGTTACCAAATTTGACTTATCTTTGCTTAGACATTTGCACCATATAGTCTGTGGAGCTGTTTCATATTCGAATTGAGCTGTCTGTCAAAATTTCGATTAAGTCGAAAAAGTAAAAAGGTACTATTTAATTTGTGAATAAGGTCCCTTATGCGTATAATGAGTTTATTTTATAATTATAAAATTATTCTATATTTTTTCATCGAATAAAAGTGTTTTTTTATTTTGTTTTTTCGCACAGTTATGTAACTGGTTGGTAAGGTTAAGGTTGTCTTTCTTGCGGAGAGCGTCATGTTGGGAAAG
>DWEJ01000407.1:0-17034 GCA_018245835.1 Mysoria sejanus stolli | reverse complement strand
ATTTTTAAGAGGTGCGCGATTTAAAGTTCTCATTTCTTTTTAGTTTGAATAAAATACTTCGATATGATATATAACACGATGTCATGCTGTCAACTTTCGGGTTCCCAGTTCTGTGTCCAACATATAATGTTTTATTAAACATTTTATCAAACTAAAAGAGCTTAGCGTTTTAACTATTTCGATATTATAGGGATATTTGACGGTTTAAAAAAAATTGTATGTGCTTGTTTAATTCTGTATTACACACAAATAATTAGCAGAAACATTTAATGTCCAATAAATGTGCGCAATTTGTCAAGTATTAGAAGTGTTGCTGCAGAGTCGATTAAGAGATGAATCATTCGTTTTGATTTCCTGTATCAATCCTTACTATGTATATGTTTATATTGTAATCCATTCTAGAATTTACCAGGTTCTATATTGAGTGTTCATTTCGCCTAATTAACACTATGTTTCGTTCCGGCGACTTGTACAAATATCATATGTGACGACAAGAAGATAAATATTTCGTCGTCCAGATCAAAACAGCTATAATGAGCATGGACTTATTTCAGACAAAACTTTATTGCTTACTATATAAATTATTCGTAACTTCACGCCTGTAATCCCCGAAGAGGTACGCAGAGGAATGCAGAGCACTCCCACGTTTCTTACGTCCCACTATGGAATAGGTAGTGGAGCCTATTACCATACATCAGACACATATCCAAACTTCGAACCACTACTAGAATTCTAATTTAGATTTTCTAGAAGAAAATTCCTAATTAGAAAATTTTTGTAGTGTCCGAACCCGGGACCTCCCGTACGGCAGTCGCACTTACAAGCAACACGACCAACGAGGCAGTTTATTTATAAGTTAATCAATTAAATTATGTATTTTTAAACGAACTAAAAATACAATAGGGTTTCTTGTGTTTTTAGTGTGTATTAGTTTGAAGTATTATAGTATGTTATAAAAAATACCAGTCATTGAAACTGCAGGGAAGCTTCGGCTACACATAGCATCCGGTATGCTGTCGCAGACATGCGTTATTCAATGGCTAGAGAATCTTCAATAGAAACTGTCTTGTACTAGGACTGAATCTAGAACTGATTTTAGCTCCAGAATATAAACAAGATACCACAGGCTACTGGCCTCGGCGCTAACGTCACCCGTAAATCAAGCGACGTAAAATATCTTCTATCATTATTTAAGCCGTACTCGCTTATAAATATTTATTTTTAACTCTTATTATTGCCTAAGAAATATTATGATATAAAGAAAGAATACACCATAATTTATTCACTATAATATATACGCACAGGTTTATTTATTCCCATAGCTCTGACCTAACATTTACATCCGGTATCTTTATGGTATTAGGCCCATAATTTTTTCCATTGTGTGGCGTAGCTTTTGAGAGGTGGATCGTAGAAGTGCACAGCACTAATGTAAGTATCCCTACTGGGAATATTAGGCGCTTTCCGCTTACGCTTAACATTGGACGGGCTGCATTGCGGTTAAAATCATTTTGTACACCTACTCATAATTTTATATCCATTATATTATAATTTGACCATCGATCATTTACTTTATTTTTATACATTATTTTTTGCGCCCATAAAGTCTAGGAATCTTAAGAAACTGGTCACCAATATAGTCCTAGATATCATAACGGGAATTCCCATTTATGATTCTTAACTTAACTTCTTAAGTCTGTGAAAAAGGTTATACGATTGTAGAGAATAATTCTCTATTCAAAAAAGAATTTAATTATTTAAAATCGAAGTACGAGTACAATATATTGTATTCATTTCTAACCTTCATTATCTTTTTATTCTTTCTTAGATTTTCTATTAGTCGCTCAGAGTCTGGATACGTGTGCGGTGTATCACAATGGACTCACCGCACATTCCAGAGTGAGACTTAAACTTAACTGGTGAAATGAGAGAGTGCACCACACTCTACTGCCTACCTCAACGGGGATTACAGACGTGATGTTACGTATTACAATAGAACCATTGTTGTTGAATGTGAAATTCAATTATTCTCGCGGCAACTATTGTTATGCATCACGTATCGTGGATCCTATTATTCTGAGACGGAATTAGAAACAGTCATGTTTTGTTAAAGATACATCAGCAAAAAATCAAAATTGGGTTGTTTGCATTTATGGAATATGGAAATTGAATCAATAACGAATACTAAAGTTTAACGCTTAATTGGACACACTTTTAATCTGACGCAGGTAAATCTACGGCCGATATATACAAATTTTAAACATTCAAACCAATTCAATTTGCAATCAAAAATACAGGAGCTTTTCGAAAACAATAAGAAAATTGCTATCACTCATGTATTCAGTAATTTTTTTTTGTTTACGGGGGGAAACCTTCAAAAGGTACCCGGTATCCTGGGGGAGATACCGGGTTATGTGGGATTTTTACCGCACTAAAACCCCCTCGGTGGCCTTCCTCAACACTAATAGGAGAACTCCGGGATCTCCCGCGTAACGCACCGGTGCCCTCCTAGGGCTGCGCCCCTACGGGCCCTACTTTTGCCGCATTTGACACCCTCCGGTTTTCACGACGTTACGCGGCCACACATACCGTCGCTCGCAACCCCGCATGTTGTATTCAGTTACTTAGGCTAACAAAGGTTTGCCCGTGTTATATGGAAACATGAAAGAGGAACATATACCTTTATACATGAGACTAAATGGTATGAATACGAGAAATTTACTAATGTCTCGTTGGTCACATTAGTTTCAAGTAGGACTATCGATCAAGAGGTCATTGGTTCAAATCCTGTGATGGGCACTATTGAATTTTGCTAACTTAGATTTTCTATTAAGGACTCGGATTCCACTTATTCCATAGTGGGACGTAAACGTAACTAGTAAACCGCGGGAGTGTACTACACTCCTCTGTCTAGCTCTTCGGGGATTACGGGCGTGAAGTTACGTTTTATGAGTGTTTAGAGTATAGAAGCGGTGGGATTGAGTATAGTTAAAGTTAGGGTAAAGTTAGGTTGATTGGTCGGTTGCTACGAGATTCAAGTCTTTGTCTGTGATCTAATAATGATAACATTCGAGAGAGGGCGGCTAGAATGATCCTTGAAGGGGTGAAAACGCTTTTGATTAATAGCCAATATCGGATCCCGGCAGTGTAGCCCAGAGCAAAATCTAAGCAAAATACGTATTGGATTTCGAAGACAGCATTCTACTTAATGTTTCCTGACATCATCCTATTCGTAACTATCGCCGAAACTTGTCATTTCTCGTCATCTTATTCAACGTAAGAAGTAAATCACGTTCTGATACGCGATAACATGAGTAAATTAACATCATACATCAGGTCAAAAAATTGTTGTCCATATATATACAAACATACATATATGAAAAAGTATATAGTGCAAAGCTTTATACACAACATTTCACCAGCATGCTACACAAAAAGGAGCTGGTAAAAAGAATGCAACTAACCTTTTATCTCCTTTAAAAAAAAACATTCCATTGTGGCAGTTTCCATTTGTAAGTGCTTTGTTTTCAATGTGGTGCAGGCGCAGCGCTTACCACTTTTCAAATTCCACCGGAATTCCATTAAATTGATAACTTTGGCCAATTACATTTTTCAAATCTTATAAAACAGTTCAATTTTTGTCATTGTTATCGTTGGGAACATTTCCCTTTCTTATACTGTACACACTACCTCATATTTGTCACGTTAACAAAGTTCTAGTAAAAAAGCATAAATAATAAACATAAGTGGCTTTCTATTTTTTTAGCAATAGGCTTGCGTTTGTCTGCTATCCTACCTGATGGAAAGCGAGATGCAGCCTGGAATGTACCGCGCTTGCCTACAAATTGCCTAGTCACTCTTGAGGTTAACATAATTCCAGGTTGCACGAATCGGGAAAAATAGAAGCTGCCATAATTATTTCAACCAACTTGGAATAAGGCAGTAGGAATTTTACTTTGGGTATTATTTATCTTAGATGTTAGTTATGTACATAGGACAATAAGCATACATTAATTTATTTAGTATTAGGTAAAATCAGTGAAGCGAGAATCTGTTCTGAGTACTAAGAAGCTAATCTCTAATATACAAGTGCAACTAAAATCGACATTCAACAGAAGGAGAAATAAAATAATCTACTAAAATATCACTTCTAACTGATCGAGAAGCGGCTTCAATAAATTTTCTTTCCTGGATGTAATCGTAATTGTTGTATATTAAATATTTTTTTTCCGAAATATACAATAAGACGTTAACTTATTAATGTGAGAGTGGACAGTGTAAAAAATTAAGAAACAAAACACTGAACTGACTTAAGTACCAAAATACATGAACAAGGCCGACAACTTAAAACTGAATACCTTTATACACTTTCAGCGTACCCGAAAGTGAACGCCTGATCTGCAATGGGAAACCGAGAAGATTTTGTCGTCTGTGAGACTGTATTCGTACTCACGCTGAATTGTATGACGTGAAGGGTTTGGGGATACACCCTCAAATTTCGAGAAAACTTCAGAATACCGTAAAAATGATGAAAATCGGCATTTTTTTCGGGATCGGGATTTTTTTACATTTAAAACGACTCGTGGTCTCAATAAAGATTCGATCGATAGGGGTCAAACTGACCTTGAATTCGGATTCAGTGGACCAAAATACGTACCCGTAGGTAGATCCGGTCAAATGCACATTCTACTTATTTTTTTTTGTGTGCCGGTGTAATTAATTGATGTAACCACAGCAATCAGCAATTGTTAGAGTGGAGTGGACCGTTCGCTTCAGCAAGACACGCCTTTATGTGTACGTGCACGATGTCAATTAAGGCTTCAACATGGTTCGCGTTGAAACAGTGCGACTACAGTGGAAAATTAACCATTTCCAGCAAGCTGTCTGTTATGATCTATCTATATGCAAAAAACCCTAGTGTTTCATCAGTGATGACACAGAAACGATTAACGGATTTTTACATTTCACATAATATACTTTAATAATAAACACTCACTAAACGTATCACCAAGACGAATTCAAATGGTGCGTTACATATAAATTATACGATAGAAACTTCAAGGCGCGAGTAATTAACAACTTAATTAAAGTGACTGTCGACTCATTTTAAAACTCCGTACTCGGAGCGAAGCAATTTCGAACCGGAAATTTTAATAGGCCGCAAGTAGATGGCGAATGTTATAGAATCATCCTTCATGATTATCCAAGCATTAAAATGATAATGATAATTTATTTCAATGGTGATAATTGAAATAATAATATTAATTTGTTTGGCGAGTCAAGTCTCCGGTACCGGCATGCGTGTATTAAGAGTAAATTAGAGTTGATAAACGTACAAGAAGTACGTCCAGTCTGTAAAGTTCGATTTCTGGCGCTCGATACTCTCACCCAGTATACCCAGTAAAGAACGTGGCGTGATAATATAGTGCTTTCTAATATTAATTCATTACGAAGACAGGATTTGAATATTTCCTTTTCTCTCATTCTACGTAAAATTTTCAACGATTCGTTAAAATACAGATACAGTCATGTTAAAAGTTTCATTGTCTAAGTTTGACATAATTCACGTTACTTAATAAGTGACTTTTCACTCAATGTACAAAGTCGTTACACTTTCCTTATTAATGTACCGACGTTTCTTTTATTGTGAGCAAGTAAGATGATGTTCAATTAATGATCACGTTACAAAGCAGAATACAGAAACATCAAAACGCAGTTTTTATGACAATTGAACGACTCAATTATTATTACATAGGTTTATAAAAATGATATGGAATTAATATTAGCTCTAGGATATACGTTTAGGAAAATGATTTGGAATTAATATTCAAGTCAAGGGGATAAGAAAGATAGTGTGACATATCACTTCCGAGAAATTTTATCTTCTGTATCTGCTAATCTTTCTTGGATACTTCTCAATAACATTTTAAAAGTCTACATTTGTTTTCACTAACGCTGAGACAACTCAATGGATATATGAACAATATTGAAGAAAACATGTCTCTTAATCATTTTTTTTAAATAATAATACTTTCAAGAATAATTCCCTTTGTAATTTCATACTTTTAGTGTATATTCTCGATTTCATACTCAACTATATAAATCAGAAGATAAGATATATTAGATATTTGTTATAGACAAATCTTATTATTTTCAAATTCAGCTCATTTCATAATTCAGCTAGCGACAAGATATCAATGTCGCGTATCAAAACCTGGGTTTAATATTTTTACTTTTAACAACAGTAATCGGACAATAGGCTGCCATCATACTCTTAACTGAATGTCAGCTATGAGCGGTAAAACAGCGCATATTCAAATAAAAAATATCATGTTTGATCATGATACAAAATCGATTTCCAAACCTACTCACCCAATGCGAGAATTGAGACCCCCTCAACGCAGGTATATGTTCGACTATTGAATTCCGACTTATGTAGATGAGCTAATGATAATTATGATGTCAAAATCTCCAAAGATTCATTAACAATATCTTATATTAAACCAGCGAATTATATATAAACCATCAGGCTTATAAACCGCTTAAAGTAAAGGTTTCGATGTTTCAGTATACAGATGAGTTGGAAGCCTGACGCTGTATACAAACTGTTGAAGTTAAACAAACTCAAAGTACAAAGTAGACAGCGATGAAGTTCGTGTAACTTCGCGGCATAGTTTTAAATCCGCTTATAAGGGATGGATTTCCGTCTGTTTCCACAGAATTTATCCGTTACATACTTGAGCGTATCAAAATATTCAGGATATGTTGTCTTTATTTTTGTAGTGGAACAACTTCCCTGTATTTCAAAAGCTTTGTATTCAACGTCCGACAACCCGCAAACTTGATCTAACCTTACGTTTGTCGACCTTGATTTTCTAAGTTCACCGCCGTGAGACTTTTCATGTAAAATGAAAGAGTATATCTCAATATAAAAAAGATTACTACTATTAAAATATAGCTACCTATATAATTTTATCAGATTTCTAAATCGAACCAAAGATACTCTATGAAAAAGTCAACAAAAAAGCCATTGACACATAGATCCACTGGATATATCATGCCAGAATAATAGAAGTGGCGTTGGCTGGACGAGATATTTGAAAAATGTTCGATCTAGCCGCACAGGATTTCAGTTTGAATTTTGCACATGGTTTTGTCATTCCAACCGGTCGTTATACCGCACGCTTCAACCAGGTGAATGATTATGGGAATTCCGTTATGACGAATACACATAATCCTTTTCAAATATATATATAATCTGAACTTAGTGTTCGAATTCGACCCGTAAGCGATTCAAATATTTCTTACAATGCACACCGCAAACTTCGCTGGTTTCCATTCAAAATTATGTTAATATAAAACTTTGAGTGAAGAGTGCCAACGTATTACCGTACGAATGAGTAAGAGGGGAAGAATGCGCGCCGTCAGTGCATAGATACCGAATGGGAGTTCTTAATTTAAATAGAACGAACGGGTAACATTCCATATGAAAAAAGCAAACACATGTGTGTGACGTGTCCGTGTCTTTAACCCCTTGTATTCGGAATGCATAAATCTAAGCTTCTTCATCCGTTCCTATTCGTACCATTATTGTCTATCGAATGACTCAATACGAACAAATAGAACAATCATTTTATCATGTTTTCTCCACCCATTGCTCAAATGCTGTTTTCAGGTTTTGTCAACCTACTGACTCACTTGGTTTGTTTTTAAAACACATTTTCAAATATCGGTATATTAGATAAAGATGAAAAAGTTTTTCATATACGTATTGATATTCACTTGACATGTACAATTTACATTTAAAAACAAACAGTAAACACATAAGGAAACATAAAAGTTAATACGTGATTATATAAAAAAATATACATAGATTGATTATTATTTTATCAGTTTCACCTCAATATTGTTTGAATGAAGAATAATAATATATTATTGCATTTTAGTCGCAATAATTAACCGGAAATGTGAAGCAGCGACTGCTCATGTGGTGCCAGCATATTAAAAATGATACGTTAGATTAAAACATGCGCACAATGTAGCTGCATCGAGCCGCACTGCAGCGATTTAATGAAGACAACTGTTTGTTGAACCGTTAACTTTTTATACGTTATAGTATTTTGGCGCTTAATACCTTTATAACTTGTTTTATTTTCTTTTAGTTATGTTTAATATGTACCAAATGATATCAAAGACATCACACTACATATAATACGAAGTACATTTGTTTGAATGTAGAGTTGTATGAGACCAAATTTGATTTGAGTTTTTAAGGACATCCATAAAAAATTATTTGGGTGAAAACTAACATATAATTTTGTCAATCATATTATGGGGCGACTAATTAAACACATATTTCGATATAACTGATAGGGCTGAGTGTTAGCAGTAAGCACATTTGTTGTCTATTGGGTTTTACTGTGATGGATTTGAATATTTCAGATCTATTCACATCCGTCAATCCCCAACTTCAAAACGGTTTTTTTTGTTATTGGAAAAAAGAGAACGACCGAGCTACGTACCTTACTAAAGTCGACGCCGCGTCATAATACTACCCGTGAATAAACATTAAACTTGGCAACTTAACACAGATGCCACACAGTTTCTATTATTTATGATCTCATTATGTCCTTCCAGCCACCAGAGACCCAAAGTTTCGATGTAGGTAAGACCTATAAATTAAAGAAAATGTATGGAGATATATATAGACAGTGCATGTACTTAGCAAATCTACAAGAGATGGTATTATATGATGAAGTTAAATAACATAGAACGATAAAGTTTTTTTTAGATATTTACGATAAACGATACATAGTTATATACAATTTATGATGAACAGTGTACATACATATATCCAATAGTAATAACTTTCTACAATTTATCCAGTAAAAAAATATTTCAGTACAAGCAAGTTTCACAGGCATCAAAGAAGGTATAAAATCAAGGGACAAGTTGAGAATGGAATATCTTATATTCGCCTACCTTTTTTAACAGTGACCTATATCTTGCAATGTTCCTACAACGATTTTCATGATACATGATTATTCAATAAATGAAATGGGATTCTGTAACAATGGACAAGACGATCATACAATAAAGCCTTATGGAATGAACAAAATATACCGGTGTCCAATTAATAATTGTAATAGTACAATTCATTTATCTTTATACAGTTAATTAATTAATTTAAATACTCATTCATTTATGATACTATTGGTATACTATTGTTATACTATTGGTATACTATTAGTATACTATTGGTATCCTATTTACTATTCATTCATGTATGGTTTCATCGAAAAAACATTTCGCAGTGATAGTAAAGTTGGTATGTATAATCGAGCGGCATGAACTGTTACCTATAAACTAGGCCTATTACGGATACACCAGAGGCCACATAAATCTGCGATTTAACGAGAGGTCATTAATAATTTATTATCTCGTTTACCTGTCAAGTCAGCCAGTCCTGGACCCGAGATCGATGCACTGCTGGTATTCCTTCTGCGAGCTATACATATATACTTATGAATTAATACACGCTTTCTTATAGCCTTATAGATTTCTTATAGCCTTGTATGTATAGCGAGAAAAGTCTACAGAGATTAATTAACACGTAGAAAAGCTTGAGCGTCGACTTGTAACAATATATAAAATAATCATGAATACAAAGTGAGGCAACAACATATAGAAGCTCGCCAGGGACTACAGTTATAAGCGCGCCACGCCAACGGACCCACTCTTCCATTTTTAATATCCTTAGGAACATCGATTTTCCATCAATTTCATAGAATTTTAAGTGGTGCCGCAACGCTGCTCATTGTGTTGCCTTAAACATTTTGCTACCTCATAATATTTTCGCGCTGGTGACGTCCAACAATTTTTGTCCTAAAACAGAATTTGCTAAATTAAAAAAAAGCCAAAACATTAAATCTCTTAAAATTTTATTAACTATACATTAAATTAAAGTAATATTTTTTTTACGATAAAGAACAAGTGTCCAATAAACTTGATCATATCCAGTACCTAGTTTTTCGGCATTGATTGTAATTACTAGTAGCTTACTATCTATGCATGATTTGTTTTATCACTCACGTAAATATTTTTTTTCTTCATATAATAATTTTTATACATAAACAATGGATGTCGATACTCGCAATATTTCTCATCAACACGAGGCGTGCAAAAACCACAAAGTTAAGTTTTATCCGCGGCTCACAAAAATATTATCAGCTTTTTGGATAGGCTCCAAGTAAAGGACAATAAATCGCAGTTTACGACTCCCTGGCTTTTGATTATGACTTTTGCCTGTGTGGGCGACGTAATTGACAAATTATATAGTCGTTTATCGTTAAACAATACCACTGACATGAGCACCTTAGATTACAGATATTCCAAAATAATTAACAACGTTACGTCAGATACTGCATAGATTTTATTGTTATTATTATTATGAACTAGCCACACCAGCTCAGGGGATAGACAGAGAATACCGATTGCCATATATAGGGACGGGGTATCTCTATAACATAACTTCACGCCTGTAATCCCCGAGGAGGTAGGCAGAGGAATGCAGAACACTCCCACGTTTCACCGGTTACGTTTATGTCCCACTATGGAATAGGTGGTGAGCCTATTGTCATGCATCGGCCACATATCAAGACTACGAATCACTACTAGAAAATGTACATTAGAAAAATTTTTTGGAGTGTTCGACCCGAGAATCGAACCCGGGAACACCCGATCTGCATTCGCACTAGCAACCAACACGACCAACGAGGCAGTCAATAAAGTAACAAAATAAAGTAATAAATAATTTCGCTGTTTCCCGTCTAAAAGTACTCAGTGTGCCACTGGCTTGGTTCGTTAAACTAAATTGGGGTTCGTTATGTTTTATCGAATTTACGTAAATTTATTTCTGATTGTATGTGGCCTATTGTTAATAACCGGCCAGATGGCGGCGCTGTTAGTGTTATGCGCGGTTAGTTAATTCATTCTCTATGTTTTTTATTGATATTATACCCTGACGCGAGTCCCTTGGGGTAGGCAGAGAGCACGGAAAGCCAATATCCATATCAATATCTTAATATACGGACGAGTATTTTGAATATATCTGATTCCAATCAGGTTACTTGGTTTCACAAGTCACCTTGAACGTGATTCTGTTCATATTGTATCGTATAACAGCATGTTTAGTTGACAGCCAAAATGACTGGACGTTAGAATGTTATTGATGTTTACCAGCACACCAATGACATCTGGTTAGTGCAACTGATCTATGTGAACTCTGTGAACGAACCCCGCGTCTGATAGAACAGGCATACTGGCTCGAGCATTCCTCAATGTGGGTGTCAGTACAATATTCTTTAAGCAATCCTCACTTTCATTAAGAATTGTATACTTGTAGTCACCTGTAAATGAATATATAATTCTTAATGAGTTTACAAAAAATAATTGTCTTGTTGTTGGTGGTGGTTGCATGCTCGTCTGCTTATAGGAAAGTCCTGCATTTAAATCGTGATGAAGAATTAGATTGTGTAGTAATCGCTCGGAGTCTGGATATGTGCCCGGTGTATACCAATAGACTCACCATCCATTCCATAGTGGGCTTTTAAAGTAACTGGTGATACGTGGGAGTACAGCACTCCTCTGGTCGCCTCTTCGGATATTGCAGGCGTGATAGGTTTCAAGGCTTTATTTTTACAGGTGGCAGCGTTTATTGACGCAGCGTCATCGGCCACCGGAGATGTGTCTTCATTTCAGCTGGTAATTATTTTATGTTAATAAAATATGTATCTATAACAAAATACAAACGGTAACATTACCTAGCAGATCGCATGGAGCGATCATAGGGTGCACATAACTGCTCTGGCCGTTAAATAAATACCGAAGATAAAATGAAAAAAAAGAAATAAATACCAAGGGTTATGTATATCCAAGTATATTTCTACCTTTGGCTTGGCAGTCGAATGATTGCAAGCGCGGCGACTGCTGAGGTCCTGGGTTAGATGTCCGGTTTGGATGCTATGAGTTTTTCTAACTTGAAATATCTGACTTGATGTAATGACTTATAGTTTTGATTTATGCCCGATGTATCGCTCTCCACTCTTGGACATAGGCCTTCTCCAAAATGAGTCCGGTTCGATAATCTCCTTCACCTGGCTGATATGAGGAGATGATAAGCTTTAGATATGGGAATAGGATCCCCCTATTCTACCGCACGACTGAAACGTAACCGGTGAAATGTAGGAGTTACTCCTCTATCTATCTATTCGGGGATTACAGGCGTGATGTTGCGTTCTTATAACTAAATAGCTAGTTATTTATTGTATAATACGTGGTTATTTTGTTTCAGCTAGCCAGAATGTCATTCCCGACCGTGGAAACTGTAAGTTTACGAGCATACATTATAACATACGACATTATCCTTTCTTTTTAAAAATATCAAATGGGTGTTCCTAGTAAATTAATTTAAGACTTGTATACACAACATCATCATGATAATTTATCGGATCTAATTATCTTCCTGCTCGTTCCCAGAAACCCTACAATTTACCAAGCGTTAAGGACATTGACCCAAAACACAGTTACGCGGACGAGAAATTTCAGCTGCTGAAAGAATACAACACTTTCATGAATGGAAGGATCAAGGAGCCGCATAATCCAGTGAGTATTCTACCATGTAATAGTTACCAGTTCAATATTGACTCAATTTCATCACCGATATAGCTCATTAAATCACCATGCCGAAGTGGCAATGGGCCGGCTACATCGCTCAAAGGATGGACGCCCAATACGCAAGGAAGATCATGGTGTTGTGGCCACATCTTATTAAAAGGAGTTAGTGGTTCAAATACCTTAAGAAAACAGCCGGATATAGCTGGGTTAATTAAGCCTAAGACCGGGTCGAGGGGTGCTGGTTAGAATGGCTCTACATCCGATAACAGACTTGTAAAGGTTGATAGATAATTGACTCAAGAACTTGATATACAAGATGCAGCACCAAAGGCGTTGCGAGAAGTTGTACTCTTTGATACTTAACCTGCACGTTTCACCAATAATATACGCATCCCTCCATGGTATAGGTAGTGATCTTATTGCCATAAACCAGGAACAAGTACAGACTCCGAGCATGTACTACACATTCCAACTAGAAAGTGCAAGTAGAAAAATTCAATAGAATCCGATCAGGGAATCGAAATTAGGATCTCTCGATCAGCACTCGTGCCTTCAAGTACTCGACCAAAGATACAGTTTCTTGATTATATATGTGTGTATACAGTTAGGTAAATATGAGTATAATTTTAAGCCATCTAGTTACTACAGTTTTTTGATTATGTGTAGTATAATTACTACGATACTAATTATAATATTTCCCGTAGACAGAACGCCATGAAATTTTGGAAACGGCACAGAAACAACTCTTCGCTTTCATTGACACTCACATCAAGGATCTGAAGAGGTTGCTCTTCGAAACGGACACGGCACTCATGTCAATGGTGCTGCTGAAACTGAACAAGAAAATGGACACTTCGGAAGCAAAAATAAAGTCCACTCAGGCCAAAATTCCGTTCGGATTGTACACAAGTCCTGGTACGGAAGATGGTTGAACCTTATTATGTCAATTCAAAGCAGACAAACAACACCAAGAGCAAAATTGTTATCCTTACAAACCTAACTTCCTTAACCTGGATCCGTTCTTAATGTGACCCCCCCCTGGCACCCAGGCTGGATACGCTCTTGCCTCCATATTCATCATTCCTTACCTCGACCTGTTTCGGAAACTTCTGACTTCCTAGCCAATTTATCTTTGTCGCCTACCGCACCCACATCCATTGTTTCGCGGATAGACAGACAAAATGGTCAATTAATGTAGGCTTCAGTACTTGCTATTGTTAAGCTTTGACCACGAAACAACCAAAATGTCACTTTACTGCTGCAAAGCAGGAGCAATGTGCAGGCAAAGTTACATGATGACCTTTTGAATAGCATGTGTATGTGTTATGCTGTTTTTAAAATAATTATCATCAAGAATTTCAGTTTCATTTAAGGAAGCATTATAAAATCCAAGGCCTACAGCATGGCTTCAAGGTCCTTTTAAAACTTCATCATCATCACCAGCCTAAGTCCCCTGATGGTCGTGGCCTACCGTTGGTACACTTTTCCAATAATCCCCACGCTGGACATAAGAGTTGAATATCGCAGAACACGGCTTCTAGCATCGCCTACATCTTACTAAAACTATAAATCTAAGTTTATATCAAAAATTTTATGTCAGACTATTAAAATTTAATTTTTTTTTATTTAGCAATAGGCTTGCGTTTGACAGCTATCCCACCTGATGGAAAGCGAGATGCACCCTAGGATGTAGCACGCTTGCCTATTTAAATTACCTAATACTTTTACAAACTCTAAAACCATCATCATTAATTGTGAATTTGTGGCTGATGGATGGCAATCGGTACACCCTTTACTCCATGGTGGGACATAAACCCAACTGTGAAATGTGGAAATGTACTGCACTCCACTGCTCTGGTTGCACCAAATGGTACAATAACTGTTATCAATCTATTCATAATTGTGTCTTTGTGAATTTACAGAGTTCAAATGCTTGGGGACTTCTTACTACGTAGTGTCAGCGCACAATCAGGACGACGCTCAAATGATTCTCTCCAGCGAAAGGAAACCACATTGCTACACGTTTAGAGGTCAGAAGTACACCAACACTCTCAAACATTACAAATGGATGACATCATTAAATTATTACACAAGTATCACTACAATTACCGATATAAACGCCATGCGTTAATGAGAATCAAACAAACAAACTTTGTTAGAATGGAAGATATATTAGGATCGTCGCAATCTGCGCTACAAAATGTATTAATATACGAGTACAGCGCTCGAGCCGATGGTCGAGTGGAAGCAAAATTCGACTCCTGAACAAGATTTCCTGAGCTCGATTCTCGGGTCCGGATTGGATTATTCTAAATCCGAACTTCTAGATGGAATTGTTTGTAAAGGCTCGCAAGTCTGAATTTGCGCCCTATGTATGGCAAACGGCTCACCCCCTATTCCATGGTGAAACATAAATAGTGAAACGTGGAAGTATACTACATTTCTTATGAGTTCTTATGCGTATATTCTTAAGGTGCCTTCGCGTTCACCGGCTTCTATCACCGCCACTCGGAGACCACGTACGTGGGGCCCCACGCTGAGCAGTTCCAGACGAAGGACCCCAGCCAAGGCCTGTACTGCAGTTCGGACGACAGCTCGAGCGACGCTCAATGCATTTTTAAGTGAGTCCAGTAGTTTCATAATCGATTTTTAAAACAATGTATTTTTAATAAGTCGATGATATAGCCCAAATGTGCCCAATAACTGGAACATTGATATTTTGTCTTGATCACGTTTAAGTCTCAACATTATTACCGGCTGTTACGTTACACTGTTGGTCACAATTCTCCAATAGCACGCCACTGAGCTTGATCTTCAGTTCATCGTATCCAGCGGCTTCTAGCTACTTTGCGAATATCTTCACTCCATTTGACATTCATCCAGCGAATTGGCGCGTTCATGTGCGTCTAAAGGTGAAGCACGCTTGCCTAGAAAAAGCCTATTCACCCTTGAAGAGCTCTAGGTTACGTGTCCAAACACTAACGCAGACAGAGCATTCCAACTAGCGGTTTTTTTGTGACTATTGGGACTATT
This sequence comes from Mysoria sejanus stolli, assembly GCA_018245835.1. Lineage (NCBI taxonomy): Eukaryota > Metazoa > Arthropoda > Insecta > Lepidoptera > Hesperiidae > Mysarbia > Mysarbia sejanus. The sequence goes on along the minus strand of DWEJ01000407.1, from coordinate 1,326 downwards.
TGGGACCGAACAAATACCAGTAACTATTTGAATAAGAAAACATATTTCAGAGTGAACCCACGCGAAGAGTTCCCGGAGTCTGTGGAGTACGAGCCGAAGGTTTCGTACTGGTGCGGCCCGTACCGGTACTTCATCCCAGCGACCACCGACATCAGATGCATATTTTCCATTTTTTCGATGAATTTCATTTTGAGGTTCGGCTACGATGGAGTCACCTATAAGAGCTCCGACTTGTCCTTTGTAAGCTACTACTTTTTATTTTTCATTCACTAGGTACTCTTTATTTATATGTTAATACAACCTCATTACCTAAGAACAAAAAGCGTTCAGATATTGGCTGGTGAAAGCGTTAATAATCTTTGAAACCTGCCTTTACGAGCGTTGAATGAGAAAGCTTATCATTAGTTTGGCCGTCTGTCTTTTTTGTCAGGTACAATTTATAAAAACTCAAGCTAGAACTGTAAAGCAACAAATATTTGACACATGTTCATCGACTCCATTCTAAAATAATTGGCGTTTTGATGTAATAATATTAAATTCTATCTTAGGTCTAATATCTCCCAGTACAAAGGCATTGATAAAAGTTTTCTTTCGACCAACCATCCGAGTCTCCTTATAAGTTTTGAAACCTTCTATGATGGGTCAAAAAGTCGATGAACGATTTAAAAAAGGAAAATATAATACAAGATATTTTTTCGATTTGATTGAATAGATAAAGCATGAAATCAAAAATAGAATATTACCTACAATATCAGGACCATTTCAAAGTGTACATTTGATAGATAGTAAAAAAAAACGAATTTGAGACTGATCCACCTTTAATGAGCGCTTGGACTTGATAGGTATTAAAATTGTTGGCTATTGGGAAACACAAGGTAATTCAAAACACTTGAATATCACAAGATACTTAGTCATCAGAAAACATTTGGGCATAAGAAAATAATTAGCCATTAAAATCAGGCGTATTTAAAAAATGCTTTCCCTCAAAAATCACTTCGTCATCAAAATCACCATTCCAGATGTACCAGAACGGGCAGATGTTCTATACGGACGAGCCCTGGGCCGGCATGTCCTGCTGGAACTGGGCCTGCAAGTGGAGACATAACCAGAACCAGCGCTCCAATGAATTCTTTGTCAATTAAACACTGTGAAGCCTATTAGCGTTCGAATTTTATTTCCGAAACCTTAAAATGTATTTTAATTTCTTATTTTTTAATTTGTTTCATTATTGGATAACATATATTTATACTGACTGCCGATCGGGAGGTCCCGGGTTCGATTCCCGGGTCGAACACTACAAAAGAGTTTTTCTAATTTAGAAATTTT